>CM072813.1:47073464-47370015 GCA_036937905.1 Salvia rosmarinus
TTTCTTTGTCTTGGAATACCAAAGATGTCATCTATAAAGACCAAAACAAACTTATCGAGGTATTCATGGAAAACACGGTTCATCGATCCATGAACACCGCCGGAGCATTGGTCATCCAAAGGGCATTACAAGCAACTCATAATGACCATACCGAGTTCGAAAAGTAATCTTGGTATGTCTTCTTGCTTAATCTTTAACCGATGATATCCCGATCTCAAATCGATTTTTTGAGAAAGCTCTACCGCCCCTTCAATTGATCAAACAAATCATTAATCCTCAAGAACGGGTACTTATTCTTCAGAGTCAACTTATTTAATTCCACAGTCGATGCACATTCACAAAGTGTCATCCTTCTTCTTAATCTAATAATACCGGTGCTCCCTCATGGAGACACTTGGTCGGATAAATCCCAAACCAATAATTCTTGTAATCGGATCTTCATTCTGAAGTTCCCTTGGCGCCATTCGGACATGGTGCCTTCGAAGGGGTGACCTCAGTTCTAAGTCAATGGAGAACTCTAATTGTCATCCGTGGTAATCCGTAAGGATCCCGAAAAACATCCGGGAATTCTCTCACAACCGACATCTTCTACTTTCCTTTCAACTTCATCTTTCCACCAAATACACTATATAAGCGGCGTGCTTCATCCCGCCTTAGCAGCTCCGCCGCTAGCTGAAATAATAGGTATTCTCTTACGCCTTTCATCTATCCCTGTAAACAGGTCGGCTCTTTAATCCGTGGTTGAATGAGATTCACGACTTTCAACGAATCGTTGCAAAGTTTTGGGTTAACCAATCCATTCTCGAATTATATCCACATCCTCATCGCAAAAAGGCATAAAGATTCTCGCTCAACTCCTGAGAGACCTAACTCAAATTCTAAGTTAGGGCACTCATGCGTGATTCTCGCTTCCGCCTAACGGCGTAAGGACTCTTATATCGTGATTAGATCGCCATCGAAGCTCAAGAGTATCTACGCATGTCAAGAAATAAAGGAATGCACAGTTCCAAGATCGAAAAATTACGACATAATATCTCTCAAAGTTCCCATACCGCCAATCGTCCCGCTTTATCGGGTTGATTTACGGTTTAGGCAAAGGCTCTCTGATGCTGGGTTTGTGGTTGAACTTGCTATACTGGTTGAGCCTTCGAGGTGGTTGCTGTAGAGTCATTGGAAATTGAGCTACCGAGTTTGAGGGAACATCGGAAATGGCAACTGAGCGTAAGCTGTCATAGCTTTCATAGATTGAGTCTTGCGGGGAGGATTTGGTCTGGATCCACTTCCTGACGCCTTATCTCTGTTTGGACAGTTGTTAGCATAGTGGCCCACTTGACCACAGTTGTAACAATTGTTACTTCCCCATTTACAAACTCCAGAGTGTGCCCGATTGCATTTCGACATATGGTCTAGCTTGATTGGGAAAACCGAGGTTGGCCTTCAAACGATGGTCGAGATTGACCTTGGGAGAATTGTCCCGATTTTTCCATTGCTTCTTATTCGGAAAATTCTTATTCTCCCACCTTCTTATTTCCAACCTTCTGATCACCGAATAGCTTTGACGGGTTAGATTCGGGTGGATGCCGAGTCGGATCGGACGTAATCTTCTCGTGATAATTTCCATTTCCATATCAAGCGCCCGATCTGTAGTCTCCGTGATAAGACATCGGAGGGCTTGCCGAAGACTATTCTCATTTCTTGGTGTAATGCAGGCGAAATAATTCCAGCCATCTTCTCATCTGTCGACCTTATAAGGTGCATATCGAGCCAACTTGCGTAACTCTCATCGTATTCACTACGATGCCTTCTTCCCTTGCTTAAGATTAGCGAACTCAATCTCTTCATCGTCAGCGATAACTACGTGGAATATACTTGCCAAGAGTTCTTCCTTGAAACGCTCCCACGTGAAAACGCCTAGTCTGTATGGCGTAGGTTCTCGACGAGACTCCCACCAATAATCGCAGATCCCTCGAGCTAGAAAGAGATACATAGCATACATTCTCGATCGGTGCATTCAAAAATCGAAAATACGGTCCATAGTCCTAACCCACTCTTCAGCCTCAGATGGATCACCAGATCCAGTAATAGTTGGTGGATTTTGACGAAGAAAAAGTTCGAAAATCTTGCGATCAAGACGGGAGGTGATTGATTAGGTGAGTTCTCGAGGTGTTAGTTGACTCTCTCGAGTCTCTTCTTCGGTATCGGGTTTCACGCCTTCTTGCATACCGAAGAATTTAAGAATTTGAATCGTGGATCGAAGAAGCAATTCTTATCTCATAACAGATTAAAATGGTTGCGAATTTAAACAAATCAGTTTGTTGATAAGTTATTAAATCACGAATAAAAGAGTTGCAAAGCTCATATCTTGAAATATTCAATTTATATAATCTTGAAAATCCTCTTTGAGGACTTTTAACAAAAGGAAAATTACCATAAGTGGTCCGGTCTATGGTGATGCTTTATCTATACAAAGATTCCTACGGACTATCCACATACATACCGCATACATATACATCGACTGCATCACATACAACTACTTATGTGCATCGCTACTATACATTGTCATACTAACAACATCGCACTATCGCACACAAGATCTACTACTAATGACTATCGCTTGACCAGCTCATCATCTCGGTGATGTTCATCTCTACATCACCCATCAGTGGTCGCCTTCTTCAAAGTAGCGATCAATCTCATCTTCCCAATCGTGGCCGTCGTGTCTTGGTGCCGCAAACCGCAAAGGCTCTATCTCTTCTTCATTGTAGTCCGCAATCGTGGTTTAGGAGCATTGGGGTTGTCACGTGAAATTACTTTAAACTCGTGGATGTAGAATGTAGGGTCGCAGAATAAAAGACATTTCACCGACCGGGAGATACTCAAGCTTACACTCTGCCAATGCGACTCAATATGTTCAAGGTTCATACCGATAAGATCCGGAAAGACCCGATGGTCTAGAAGAACTAGTCCCTCATCCGCAGGAGGAGGTGACTCTCGAAATGTATGAATCTCACGTAAACAACTAGGAATATCGCTGAAATCGACCGACTCGAGTTATAACGAGTGTCGAGGAATCTAGCGTGAATTGCAAGAGCTAGGAATTACTTGTAAACAAAATTACTGGGGCCACTGCGAGAGACATCGATTATCAAAATAAATCGGATAAGAAGGCGTAGTCGAAAATAAACGGTTGCTCTAATAGATCCGCATCAATTTCCGGTATCGCTGGATCCGGATAGGGAAGAAGAATATTTTCAGCAAGAAGCATATCAACAAGCCACGGATCTAATGTAGGGTGTAAATACAAATCAGCAGGACCCCGATGGATATCTGAGTCCATCAATAGAGGAGAATCATCTGGTTCAACAATGTCGTGAACTAAAGAAGTACGATCAATCAACATAGCTCATCAAATCTCGAGCCGGATAAGGGGTGACATAACAATAGCGGTGAGGAGAATGATCATCCGCCTCACATAGTGCTCATAAAGAGCTAACGAATGTAAGAATGAAAGCTCTTAAGAGGAGGATAGTCACAGGGGTGGACCTTGATGATCCCGATTCCGTGCCGAACAAGCGATGGAATCCAAGGAAATCCCGACTCTTCGTGATTTCTAGAAAAATCTATGTAATCAAGAGCATTGAAGAACCCATCCTTGCCGCAGGCAAGCGCAGAATGAATGTCAAGTATTGCATCAAATCGTTAACCCCATGTCGCTTAACCGTAAACCGCCCAACAAAACTGATCGAGAAAATCGAGAATACCGTCTTCGCTCCGGCTTGAGTCAGAAAATGCTTCAGACGTCCAATCAAGAAAGTTCTAACTCTAGTACTTTTACGCGAGTAGACCGCATCCTCAGTATCCTAAATAATAATCATAACTTAAATATCGTGACAATCACATCGATATGTCCCATTTCCCATCTTGGATACTAATCAAATTGTATGCATAATCAACTCATATAGCAGATAATACTAAGTATGTAAAGATCACACAAAGCCATAGCAATGCAGAAAGAATTCTGAACTCTTTATGAAAAATCAACTACTTGTACCTGGTTGTGTTGGAGATGACAGACTTGAAATGCTGAGCTCAAATGATTTAAGACAACTGGGTTAGACTCAAGTCAGACTCACAGGACCAGAGCGAACAACTGCTCTGATACCATTCTGTCACACCCCGACTAAACTAATCTCGTATTAACTGACTAATCGGAGTGCGACGGGCGGAAAGAAAAGGAATGACTAACTATTTCAAGAGACTCGTGATCGAGCTAAAAACACACTCAAATTACTCCGCAATCGCACGAGGTAATCGTAGCGTGATAAGTTAACACGAGTCGCCTCTCAAGGAAAACTTAACAGGCCATTGTTCGTGTTGCGCATGTAAAGTTTATTAAATCCTAAACATTCTAACATCAACGAGGGTTGAACATGCAAGAATTGAAATACGAGGAATTAAACAATGATCCTAAGCTAGGGGTTGTCAATCCCGAGCTAAACTAATAAAGTTAATAAATCTAAACTAGGGTTGTCAATCCCAGTTGAACTCTGCGATAAATCAAAAGCGTAATAAAGCATATGCAATTCTATTATTCATGGGTTTGTCAAGCCCTAATCTAAATCTAATTGCGATAAATCATAATCATCAATCCATCACAAAGAACATGAGTAACACGTGCCTCTAAACGCTCAAGAGTTGCGTCTCTATCATCCAATGGCGAACTCGATGGTCGGTGGTCGCCGAGCCTCATAGGGTAGCTGAGGCTCCCCTATCGCATCTTGTTGAGCAACTCATCCATCTTCTCACCATCATTTCTAATTTTTCTTGCAAGCGCCTGATTTTGGTGTCGTCAACATCCAATCGTTGGTGGCGAGTCTCAGATCAATTCGGTCTCCATATTATCCAACGGATACCTCCGAGGTGGTGGAGGAAAATACTCCCGTGGCGGGTGGTACCACCGTTCTTTGTAGAGGTTGTTGTTTGTTGCTAGGATCATAATATCCATAGTCGTTGTGGGTCCCAACATCTCGAATCGGGATGTGGTTCCCACCATTCGAATCGGATTGAGGAGGTCGTTGTCGCTGTGATCCCACCATCCCAAATCGGGTTGTGGATCCTAATATTCCGGTTCGGGTTGATTCCACAACCCGAGACGGGTCAAGTTATTCCACCCCAAACCATATTGTTGCCGGTAAGGCTCAAATTCGCCTGGGGTTGGAATCCAAGTGCGTTATAGACCCAAGGCTGTGCGGCCAAAAGCATACATCTTCCATCAAACAACGGCAACCTAGCATTCACAACACTCACACAAAATGGATCACGCAAGAATCAGTAGTATAACAAAATAAAACGAAAAGAAAAACAGAATAAACAACACAAACAATACGCCTAAAGTTTTCCCGACAACGGCGCCAAAATTGATCGAGCTAAAACACACTCAAATTCACTCGCAATCGCATTTAGGTAATCGTAGCGTGATAAGTTAACACGAGTCATCTCTCAAGGAAAACTTAACAGGCCATTGTTCGTGGTTACGCACGTGAAGCAATTAAATCCTAAACATTCTAACATCAACGGGGTCGAACATGCAAGAATTGAAATACGGAGCGCTTACTAAAACATTTTCTCATTTTCAAAAGTCGTCCGCCGTATATATTTTACGTCTGTATGATCCATATCGCCTCATATATTATTATCATAATATCATCACATGTTGGTAGCTAACCAACAACTATTAATCTCTTTATACTTCATCATACGCTGGTAGCGAACCAACAATTTTCACTATCATCATACCACCCATCTCCACACATATCAATATCATTACGCTGGTAATAACCAACAACTTTCAATATCATCATACCAGCCATCTCCACACATATGAATATCATTATACGCTAATGCGAACCAACAACTTTCAATATCATCATACCAACCATCTCCACACATATCAATATCATTATACGCTGGTAATAACCAACAACTTTCAATATCATCATACCAAATCATCTCCACACATATCAATATCATTATACCATCCATCTCCACACATAACATGATCATATCAATTTAATCCTAGCCAGTATTCTCGATCCCGCTTAGAACAAACAATAATTTCTTAAGTCGGAGCGACCCAACAACCGATTTACTTTCATAGTCAAGTTTCGCCCAACAACATGATAGGATCATACTTAAAACATAAACACTTCGCGTGTAATCATCATTTCTCAACAAAATATCAGAATAAATACTTTTCATTTGCGTACAAAATAAATAAAAGAGTTTTCTAGCAAAGCCCACCGGCACGTAGCTTTTCAATAAAGTTCCTTTCTAACGCCAACGCCGTCCACGCCCCACCTTAACGTAAGAACTATTTTAGTACATTGGTCACGCTTCGATAGAGACGAACATCGCTCATCGCCCTATGAATCAAATAAGGCTAACGCCGGACTTATTTTGACGCTTCCTAATCAAAATGATGTCGATTATGAAATCGCCACCATATAAGAGATATTTCATCTCTTTAGACCTAACGACGCTTTTAATGTACTTACGTAACGTAGTTACATTGTTACTTAATTTACTACGCCACATTGATCACGACATCGAATTTCGCATAATTTGACCTTAGTCAACGCTTTTGGTCAACATTTTGACTTTTAGTCAACAATTGACTTTGTCAACATTTTAGTCAACATTTCGACTAAAGTCAACATTTCGACTTTTTAATACTATATATGTACTATGATATTTTATGTACAATTTTGTTCTAAAAATTATAAAATCATAATATGTCTAAAACATCATTTTAGAACATATTATGCAATTATACTTTATAAAATAAATTTATAACATTAATATCCTTATTTACGGTTTTCGGTCATTATTAATTAACGACCTTAGACTTATGCAAAAATTCCCATAAATTCACATAACACTCTATTTTAATAGAGGATTAATAATATGTAATTACTTAGGTCAAAGAAAATTTATACACCTTAGTATTATACTATATGGTTTTCAAAAACTTTAATTTAACTAAGCAAACATTTTTCAAAAATTCCAATAAATTCACATAACACATAATTCTCTATAAGCATCCTAGCTATAACATAATTTTTATTTATTATGAACCATTCAATTAAATCTTCCTAAGTCATGTTCGAAAATTTGGACTTAGGTCCAAATAATTTTTAACAAATCCAATAAATTCATACAACACTATATTATGAATCTACACTATCAATATGCTATGAAAACACTTAAACATGGATCATATCCCAACATGTTATCATACTATAATTTTTTCGAAAATCATAGACTTATATACTATAGTTTTCCAAAAATTCCACATAAAATCATACAAGCTTATTTAATACCCTAGATCATTATTTCATGCTCAAATCAACAATTAAAAATCATAATCATCAACATATGGTACCCTCAAGTATTCGGTCAACATGTAGATTTTAATAAGATGCTTAATTTTGTGATATAATCATACTACATGCTTAATAATATCATATAAACATAATTTATACACACTTTAGCATATGATCTATAATTTTCGAAAATGTCACAAACAAACTAAGCTTATAACATAAATTCTAACGGATGAAAATCGAAAATTCTAGCATGTATAATGAAACTCGAAGATTTCTAACCTTTAATCGGTGTCGATTTCTTACGGCAACGTTGATTTGATCTAAGGTTCGATTGAACTCAAGCACTCTCTTTATTTTTCCTCCTCAATTTTCGATGGTTATGGGTTGTAAACGAGAAATGGTTGCCTTCATCTTATATTTATGTAGTTAATCCACTTGTAGTATAATTATTACACATAAAATATCAACTAACCCACTTCTACAAATAGACAAAATTTTATCCTTATCATGATATACTTTATCGATAGATACCTTATCTCTTAATTGTCCACTGCAGAGCATAAGACAAAGTTTTCTTTTCTTCCTTCTTAATTATCAGAGTTCACGCAACTTATGAATAATTGAATTTAATTTTTTCCATTCTTATTCATACTATGCTTACGGCAACTTTATGAAAAGAGAAATGTTCATTTCACACTTATGATGTTCACGGTACTCAATAAATATGGTAATGATTTTAATTTTTATTTTTTTTATTTTTTAACCATATACTCAAATCATTACTCATCATTGTTATTATTATTAACTAATCAAGAATACCAATTTTTTTCCTTTTCTTTGTTGTAATCGGCCACTGATTTAATTATAAATGATTTCTAATTTTTATACTATCATATACTTTATTATTATTATAGATAAACGACATATTCAAAAGTCAAATATTTCAACTAGATATATGTTATTATCATAAGGTAAGAAAAATATTTTCTCACCTTTAAAAGTCCACAATTTCGTTATAATAAGATAGGGATCATAGATTACTTGTTCAATTTGAATACTTAGTCTATCTTATCTTATAATAATACCTTATCAACATCATGATAACATAGCATGATATTTTCTTTCTTTTCACACTTATGGTCCATATTTTCGCCACTAGTGTACAAAGGTGTAGGTTACTTGATCAAATTGATAACTATCTCTACTTTACACCTAATATCATGCTAATATCATAATCTTATCTTTACATTAATTAAAGCATGATATGAATCCATTTTTGTCACATAAATGACACAATTTTCACATTTTTGGTACAAGTGGTCTCCCACTTGTGCAAGTTGATAATACACCTCAATTTATCCTTAATAATATCATACTAATATAATAATTATCATATATTATTATTTGATAAGAATTAAATTTAATTTCTCACATATAGAAATTTTCAAAACAATATATGGCCATAATGCTATATATTTTATTTTCTTGTAATATATAGCTATGTGACATATTATAAATCTTTTATGATGAATTAAATCATAGAAAATATTTAGAAAAATTTTAAACATAAAACCCTAATTTCAAAATTAGGGTTTTCAAAATTAAGATAATTGTTCAATTTCTATTCCTTAATTCTCTAGCATTATTTTGATGATAAATAATGCTCTTATAACATAAAATAATCCTAGAATTTGAATTTTATAATTCCATGATCATTTGGCTGTTATCGAATTATTCTAAACGTAGACGCTTGAAACGCCTCTATATTCTCATAATTAAATCATCTCTAATGTCCAAAATAAAGTTGTAACAACTTTATTTATTCCAATAATAATAAGGAATTTCAATTCTAAGCTTAAATGCTTAAAATATCAGAAGACTTAATCGTCGAATTTAACCGACGTTAGAACAATACGCTCAAGGAATATCCGAAACTATATTCTTTAATTCACTAAGCGCCATGAATGTCACACGTAACTTATCAAATTATGCTTAGTCAAATCGAGGCCGACTAATTAAGAGTTTAATTATCGAGGTTAAACTCTAAATTACGATTTTAATTATCGTAATCAAGATTAAACCGTGAGATATTACATTCTACCCCTTAAAATAAATTTTGTCCCGAAATTTGCATATCTTAGACAAGACGGGTATCTTTCCATAACACTCTCAAGTTTCTTACGTGGCTTTCTCTTGTCCATGGTTTCTCCATCGACTTTCACTAACTGTATAAACTTTGTTTTCTCAACTGCTGAATCTTACTATCTAAATAATCATGTGTTCTTTTCCTTACTCATATCTTCGTTCAAGGATAACATCATCATGACGAATCACGTGTTCTAGATCGCATATGTATTTTCTTAACTATGCCACGTGGAAATACTCGCACATTCCCAAATTGGTGGAAGTATCAATCTATGACCATCGAGTCTAACTTTCTAGATCTCGTAAGGTTCTAATAAAACGAAGTTCAACTTTCATCTTTCTCCAACATAATAATTTCTTTCAATGGATGAACTTTAAGAAAACTTTATCTCTACATTAAAATGCAGCTCATCTCACGCATATCGTAAGACATTTTATCTTGCACAAGTTTCTTTTATTCCTTGCCTATCTTGGCAAACATCTTAATCATTTCACTCACAATATTTGCTTTAAAACTTTTCTTATTTTCATTATCACAATAAAGAGGTGATCAACACTTCCTTTCGTACTACACCTCATATGGGCTATATTGATCACTTTTCGACAATCGTAGTCGAAATGATCTTAATAAGTGGAACAAAACGTATTTCCAATGTGTACTTTCATTTCGCTCTATATCCTCAACATATCGTAGAATGTTAATATCGCTCTTTCTAACTCGCCCATCCGCCTTGTGAGCGAAAGTTATGCTCAAGTTAAATTTCGTGTCTCTCTTTGTAAGCTAATCCATAATCTAGAAGCAACCTTAGAATCTCTATTAGATATAATAGATTTTGGTACTCATATAAACGCATTTATCTCTTTCGAACTAACTTATCGATTCATGAGTAATTCAGATAGCGTAAAACAAGCTCTTTAGTAAGTCAACCCTATACTACCCATATAGCAGTTGTTACCTCTTTTCGACTTTGACATCTTTCCTTTGTTCCTCTATTATCCTTTTCTTAAATCGACGATCGATCTCCGGTTGTTCAACCATCTCTATTCTCATTCTTTCAAACTCTTCAACGAGTTTCTATCCTTGCAATCGCTTTTAACCTTCACCGGACATATTTTAATTCTTCTAAAGACACGACGTGTCCAAGGAATATTGCTTTTTAAACCAAACTTCTCATTTATTAGACTTGGCAAGAAGTTATTCGCTTTTAAGGTTTGTAAGACAGTCCTCATGTCCCTTATGTCCTTTCTTCCTCCTCGAATCGTTGAGAATATTATTTATGGAGACTAAGACAATTAGTCTAAGTAAGGATGGATCACTTAATTTCTTTGGGGTCCATACATATGGTCGGTGCTTTGTTAGTTCGAACAAAGACGACTATAAACTCATAGTGGCCACATCTTGTTCGGAAAGCCATTTTGGGTACATTATCGCTCGCACTTTAAGTTGATTTATAGTCCAATTGAGATCGGTTCTCGTGACTACTCTTGCTCTTTTTCCACCGATCAATACTCATTTATCCTGGTAATGGATTATTCACCTCAATAATCTATGCACTTTCTTAACGGGCTATCTTTCCTTTCGACAAGCAAGTCGGGTGTTTTAAGCGATATACTAGTCCGATAAAACTTAGATCCCGCAGTTTTAATTTGAATCTTTGTCCTTCCAATTTCTTTGAAGCCGCTCAATAAAGTGCCCTCGACATGGCTAATCATGGTTCTAGGTCGATAGTGAACTCTAGCCGCCTATCGTGGAAAATCTCGATAAGTTATCGAACAACGTCTGAAATTCTCGAGCAATTCTCCACATCCTCGACCTTTATTTCCGCTTTTTCCTCTCTGCTTAGATAAACAGGGATGCTCGACATCCCTTCTTGTTTATTATTCTCCTTGTTTGCAACATGATACGGTTGGAATTTTCTTCCCATGTCGATTCCATAGAAACTCGTAGCTTTTAACCGCTGTTGGAACAAAATTTCTTTCTTCTCGCACAAGATCGTGGAATGATTTTTGACTAACCAATCCATTCCTAGGATTATCTTTACGCCTCATATAGGTACTATGTTCAAGTTCTTTAGTAAAGTCTTAAGTGATCCTAGTTCAATTCTGTGTTCGAGTAATACGATGCCACCATGATTCTTCCTTTAAGTAAAGAAATTCTCATCCTTCGATTCGCTTATTCTGATTTTAGTTCTAACGATCCACGCTGCTTTTACTATTTTCGTGATAATAGGATTTGAAGTACTTGTCTCAAAAAGTATTTTAGGTATACCGAGAAGTTTTCATACCTACCAAAGCTTTCCGATTTTGTTCGCTTTATCATTATTATACTTTCTAACCAAGATGAATGATTCAGCTTCCTTCTTCCTCTTTATCGATCTTTAGAATATATCTTCCATATATTCTTTCTTTAAAATCCTTTCAAAAGGATCCCTATATTAGCATTTGTTGTGCTATCATATGTAATATCATCTTCGATATACGCCATTTCTCTTAATCTTCATTGGTTCGACTATGGTTTCACACAAATCAAAATACCTTGTTCACTCGAACGCCATACTTTTGCCAAGGCCATATATCTTTTCTATCTTCTCGACATTCTATGTTTACTTCATTTCAATGTCAGTACTCAGATTTCACTTTTCGGTTATCTCATAAATATGAGGAATAACTTTTCAATTAGATTCACCTTAAGGTCCTTCCTTGTAAATCCTTTCTTTGTTTGTTCGAACGTATTTCCTACGCAATCGCCTTAAAAAAAATTATCTTGCTTAATAATTACTAAATCACGATAAGACGAGCGCTTTTGTCTCTATATACTTTAGAGTATGACTGTTTCATCTCAAATAACAAATCTACTTAATCCTCTTCTTCCTTCAAAGGAATTACTTTACTTATCTTAATCAAACTGTTTGCAAAACTTATCTCATGTTTCGGCTATCTCATAACTCAGATAGCTGGTAATTTCTCACTATTCTTAACTTTTGCCTTTTCGAGCATGATATCCGAAAGTTATTTTAGTTTCATTATATTTGATTCTCACTTTATGGTTAAACCGCCATCATTCTAATCTATATTGGTAAGGTGGTACATTTGTACACCATAACTTAGATTCCAAGTACCAATGTTCTATTACCAAATCTCGACTTCTGGGTATCTTCCCATATCCGTTCAAATACTAGGAATAGCCTAGCTATTCACATATCTCATTATTTGATCCATCGATCACACTATCTTCGGTTTAACCAAAGTCTCAAATACTTGGGAACCATTCTACTTAAACATAATCTTTATCGATTTAGAATAAAGCAGAGACTTGCTAACTGAGAAGCTATCATTTCTTATATCCATCAACCGAGCCTTATTCATCTCCATACTTTGCACATGTCCGACCTTCTAACGAGGTTTTAGGACATTCAACTATCTTTAAAGATAAGTTGTAATCTCTCGCTATAACATAATAAGAGTGAGGTATATCCCAAGGATATATACTTTTCTTTTACTTCTACTTTAGCACTTATTGCTAAAGAGTATCTTTTCATAACTTAGTCGCCATATACTCACGGAGACATAACTTTATCAAGTACAAGATTAGGAAAAGCCCATCATGGGTCAATCCAACTATGTGTATCATAAAATATATCTCGCCTCATCGATAACTTCTTTACATCATATCTTGATGTCTATTACCCATCGATCCGAAACTCTTTAGGTGACAAGATACGCCAACCTCCACCAAACATATTGGTTTCATAGATCAAGAAAATTTCATCATAACAACTTTCAAGAGGTGTGGTTTCACCATTTAAGATGACAACTTGAAGGTTTGAATCAACATGTTCTTTGAATCAATAATTGGAGATAGGGTCCAAGACCGTAATAACGAGTAATCGAGATTTCTTTGTCATACGTGGTGGCAGTGCCCACAAATACTTTCTCACCACATGAAGGTTTGGTTTCAAAAGAACGCTTTATTAAATTTTCTCGATCAGAACTTCTTTCAGAGAAAGTGAGAATTCAATCGATATCTCAATCGAAACTAGATCATAGAGTTAAACTCAATAATGTAATTTTGGGCATGAATAAGATTTGAAACCATATACAACTCATTTTAGTTGTCATCAAAGGTTCTCATGTACACATATGTTATAGTTCTTCGAACTATTGGGAATCTTGCTTTAGTAGATTCTAAGATTCCCGTCACACATCAGAGTTCTCTTTTATATACGCCGCAAGATCAAGATCAACTGCTTTTGATCACATTCTTATTTCGCTTCTAACGAGAAATTATAGTCAATTGATTTCCACCATACGTGAACATCCAAACAAAGACTATACTCATGTCACCGTAGTATAGTGACATTCATTATCTCTAAATCATCATCCTCATCTTCGCTCTTCGACTTTCGCGCTTTGTTCTCGCCATTCACCGAGATTCTCATTTCGATCTCGTTGTCTCATGACGCACTAAAATTCTCATAGTTCTTTTTCTATGTTCTTTCGCAAAAGGGATCATGCGACTTAAACAGCCTATGTTCTTTGGGATAACATATCCATCATCAAAATAATCGAAATTTTAGAACCAGTAAACATTCATAACATAACTCTTTCATAATAATCATGCTCATCAATTTCACGAATTCAAAGTTTTCACTTTCGACATATCTATGTCAACACTTTCTCATATAACATCATCATAATATAATCATATGTTGGTAATGAACCAACAATTTTCATAACATAAATTCTCATCAATTCCATGAATTCAAAGGTTTCTTTTCGACATATCAATGTCAATGCTTTCTCATATCACTTTCAACTCTTCACAACATAAAACATCATCAAACATTTGCAATTACTTTCACTTTCAACAATCCTCATAACTTTTATTTCTCTTGAAAATCATTTCAATCATCATTCACTACTTTTATTCTCAAATATCTTTCATAACTTTCATCTCTTTCGAAAATATCATTTTCCATGTTCAAACTTTTCATTTCAAAATTTTGAGAAAGGGCACTTACTTTCAAACTTTTCATTTTCAAAACTGTAAATCATTTTCCTAATGCATATCAATTCTTTGTTTTTCATGAATATGCATCATACACCGCATATTCTCGAACTTTGAGTTTTCCTCAATATGCATTCCATACCCATATTCTCGAATCTTCTTTTCTTTCTTTTCAAACTTTCATTTTCTCGAAAAAATAAATTCACTTTAATAACTTTCACTTTCAAATTTCCCATTCTCATTCTCAAAACTTTAAAAATCATTTACCTCTTTCCTATTGAGCCCGATGTGATGGATGCTGAGCATAGTCACCGATCTCTGAAGTCTAGTGACCGATCTGACTAAACTTTTCCAAGAAATTTTGGGTTTCAAGGAACAACCTGCTCGATACCACTTTGTAATAGCCCGCCATCCCTAAGTACGGATTAGCAGTGGACTATTATCGTTAAACAGATTAAGTAACGGATAATGACATGGAACACCGAAGGCGTGACATATATTGAGAATATTTCTAGTTTCAAGTGTTCGAGGTTCGGCTGTAACATAACATACATAAGACTTCATAATCTAGCAATGAAAACACGTGAAGTACACATGTGACGATGTGTATTCAAGGTTCTACTATCGCAGAACAAATGACCCGATTCCTCAACACTACTCCATCCCATCGATCACCAACTCGCACATTTAAAAACAAACATGAAGTGGTCGAGTACAAATAATGCACCTGGCTCATTGCAAAACATTTCTTTAAATTACACCGCCTTCCGAGTAAGACTTATGGTTTTATCAAAGGCCTCAGGCTTACTAAAACATTTTCTCATTTTCAAAAGTCGTCCGCCGCACATATTTTTCTCTGTATGATCCATATCGCCTCATATATTATTATCATAACATCATCACATGTTGGTAGCGAACCAACAACTATTAATCTCTTTATAACATCATCATACGCTGGTAGCGAACCAACAATTTTCACTATCATCATACCCGCCATCTCCACACATATCAATATCATTATATGCTGGTAATGAACCAACAACTTTCAATATCATCATACCAGCCATCTCCACACATATCAATATCATTATACGCTGGTAGCGAACCAACAACTTTCAATATCATCATACCACCCATCTCCACACATATCAATATCATTATACATTGGTAAATAACCAACAACTTTCAATATCATCATACCAAACCATCTCCACACATATCAATATCATTATACCATCCATATGCACACATAACATGATCATATCAATTTAATCCTAGCTGTGTATTCTCGATCCGCTTAGGAACAAACATTAATTTCTCTTAAGTCGAGCGACCCAACAACCGATTTACTTTCATAGTTGTTCACCAACAACACGATAGATCATACATAAAACATAAACACTTTGGGTGTAATCATCATTTCTCAATGTAAAACATCAGAATAAATACTTTTCATTTGCGTACAAAATAAATAAAAGAGTTTTCGAGTAAAGCCCACCTGCACGTAGCTTTTCAATAAAGTTCCTTTCTAACGCCAACGCCAAGTCCACGCCCCACCTTAACGTAAGAACTATTTTAGTACATCGTCACGCTTCGATAGAGACGAACATCGCTCATCGCCCTATGAATCAAATAAGGCTAACGCCGGACTTATTTTCGACGCTTCCTAATCAAATGATGTCGATTATGAAATCGCCACCATATAAGAGATATTTCATATCTTCAAGACCTAATGTACGCTTTAATGTACTTACGTAACATAAGTTACATTGTTACTTAATGTACTACGCCACATTGATCACGACATCGAATTTCGTAATTTGACATTGGTCAACATTTTTGGTAAACATTTTCGACTTGTAGTCAACAATTGACTTTGGTCAACATTTTGACTTTTTAATACTATATATGTACTTTTGATATTTTATGTACAATTCTTGTTCCAAAAATTCTCATAAAATCATAATATGTCTAAAACATCATTTTAGAACATATTATGCAATTATACTTTATAAAATAAATTTATAACATTAATATCCTTTAGTCTATGGTTTTCGGTCATTATGAATTAATGACCTTAGACTTATGCAAAAATTCCCATAAATTCACATAACACTCTATTTTAATAGAGGATTAATAATATGTAATTACTTAGGTCAAAGAAAATTTATACACCTTAGTATTATACTATATGGTTTTCAAAACTTTAATTTAACTAAGCAAACATTTTTCAAAAATTCCAATAAATTCACATAACACGAATTTCTATAAGCATCCTAGCTATAACATAATTTTTATTTATTATGAACCATTCAATTAAATCTTCCTAAGTCATGTTCAAAATTCGACTTAGTCCAAATAATTTTTAACAAATCCAATAAATTCATACAATACTATATTATGAATCTACACTATCAATATGCTATGACAACACTTAAACACGGATCATATCACAACATGTTATCATACTATAATTTTTTCGAAAATCATAGACATATATACTATAGTTTTCCAAAAATTCCACATAAAATCATACAAGCTTATTTAATACCCTAGATCATTATTTCACGCTCAAATCAACAATTAAAAATCATAATCATCAACATATGGTACACTCAAGTATTCGGTCAACATGTAGATTTTAATAGCATGCTTAATTTTGTGATATAATCATACTACATGCTTAATAATATCATATAAACATAATTTATACACACTTTAGCATATGATTTATAATTTTTGAAAATGTCACAAACAAACTAAGCTTATAACATAAATTCTAACGGATGAAAATCAAAATTCTAGCATGTATACTAAACTCGAAGATTTCTAACCTTTAATCGGTCAATTTCTTACTAAGAACGCTTATTTGATCTAAGGTTCGATTGAACTCAAGCACTCTCTTTATTTTTCCTCCTCAATTTTCGATGGTTATGGGTCAGAAATGAGAAATGGTTGTCTTCATCTTATATTTATGAGTTAATCCACTTGAAGTAATTATGATTACACATAAAATATCAACTAACCCACTTGTACAAATAGACAAAATTTTATCCTTATCATGATATAATTTAATGATCAGATACCTTATCTCTTAATTGTCCACTGCAGCATAAGACAAAGTTTTTCTTCCTTCTTAATTATCAGTAGTTCACGCAACTTATGAATAATTGAATTTAAATTTTTTTTCCATTCTTATTCATACTATGCTTACTTACAACTTTATGAAAAGAGAAATGTTCATTTCACACTTATGATGTTCATCGTACTTGAATAAATATGGTAATGATTTTAATTTTTATTTTTTTTATTTTTTTATGACCATATACTCAAATCATTACTCATCATCATTATTATTATCAACTAATCAAGAATCCCAATTTTTTCCTTTTCTTAGTTGTAATCGCCACTGGATTTAATTAGAAATGATTTCTAATTTTTATACTATCATATACTTTATTATTATTATAGATAACGACATATTTGAAAAGTCAAATGTTTCAACTCGATATACGTTATTATCATAAGGTAAGAAAAATTATTTTCTCACCTTTAAAAGTCCACAATTTCGGCCGTAATAAGATAGGATCATAGATTACTTGTTCAATTCAATACTTAGTCTATCTTATCTTATAATAATACCTTATAAAATCATGATAACATAGCATGATATTTTCTTTCTTTTCACACTTAAGGTCCATATTTTCGCCACTAGTGTACAAAGGTGTAGGTTACTTGATCAAATTGATAACTATCTCTACTTTACACCTAATATCATGCTAATATCATAATCTTATCTTTACATTAATTAAAGCATGATATGAATCAATTTTGTCACATAAATGACACAATTTTCGCCACTTTTGGTACAAGTGGTCTCCCACTTGTGCAAGTTGATAATACACCTCAATTTATCCTTAATAATATCATACTAATATAACAATTATCATATATTATTATTCGACAAGAATTAAATTTAATTTCTCACATATAGAAATTTTCAAAACAATATATGGCCATAATGCTATATATTTTATTTTCTTGTAATATATAGCTATGTGACATATTATAAATCTTATATGATGAATTAAATCATAGAAAATATTTAGAAAATTTTAAAATATAAAACCCTAATTTCGAAAATTGTGGTTTTCAAATTAAAGATAGTTGTTCAATTTCTATTCCTTAATTCTCTAGATTATTTTAATGATAAATAATGTTTTATAACATAAAATAATCATAGGAATTTGAATTTTATAATTCCATGATCATTTGGCTAAGTTATCGAATTATCTCTAAACGTAGACGCTTGAAATGCCTCTATATTCTCATAATTAAATCATCTCTAAATGTCCAAAATAAAGTTGTAACAAATTTATTTATTCCAATAATAATAAGGAATTTCAATTCGAGCTTAAATTTAAAAATACAGAAGACTTAATCACGAATTTAACCGACGTTAGAATACGCTCAAGGAATATCGAAACTATATTCCTTAATTCACTAAGCCGCTGAATGTCACACGTAACTTATCAAATTATGCTTAGTCAAATCGAGGCCGACTAATTAAGAGTTTTATTATCAGGCTAAACTCTAAATTACGGTTTTAATTATCGTAATTAAGATTAAACTCATGGATATTACAAAGAAAGCAATGCATGCATCATGGACTCTACCATGGAAGCCAATATGTAGCCACTTCGAGGTCGCTAATGAGGCAGATGGTTCAAGAACTACCTCACGGATCTAGGCGTGGTACCGGTTTGCCCAAGAGTATCATAGTTTATCGTGACAAGTCGCGCAGTGGCAAACTCGGCGAACCACGGACCCACAAGGCAACCAAACACATAGAGAAAGTACCATGTCATACGAGAAATCGTTAGACGATGGGACGCGGCCGATTGAAAAGATTGATACGACGGATAACCTAGCGGATCCATTCACGAAGAGCTCGCCGCAAAAGTCTACGGCACACGCTCGAGGACTCGATTACAAGATGATGGCACCCACTTAGAAAGGAAACTTTGATAAGTGGGAGAAGCAAAGTGATGGTTTTGTTTGTAATAGCTAGTAGAGAGACACATTGTATACTAAAAGTTTGCTTTAGTATGTGGGAGATTGTTGATTTGATATCGAAAGCGCTTTTGTCGAGCTTGTATACAATGTTTCCTTACCACTATTACAATCTCCTATCCGAATTGATTACTTGATCAGCATATATCTATGTCCCCTTATCTCATAAATAAGTTAGATCATACAAAGGTGTAGAAGATCACGTAAGTCCGTATGATTGGTCAAGCTTTAATGAGATTTAAAAGAATCACAAATGAGACAACTTGAGGACGAGTTGTCAGTATAGTCATGTATAGATGCAGTTGACTGACTTGGTTGCTTATCTATGCCGGCACGCCCGACGATCGATGGATCACAAAGAGACGAGTTCTTCTATCCGACCGCCGTGAAGAGCCTAGATCTCGTGACTTCACGATGATCTAAATCTCGATAAGGTATTAGGTGAGTATGAGTTGTCGACCATCACTGACTTGTTATGCGAGGGTTACATGATTTAACCCAATATTCTCCGTGATCTCGGGCGGTGGCAAGTGTTTGTATGTCATGCTAGTTATCTCAGACGAGTCATCGATCCGCTAGGATGATGACGCCCCTTAAGGAGCTCAAAGGTTTATTGTACTAAACCCTGTGTCGAGTTAGCTCAAGTACAATAATAAGGTCGAATGTTACTACTTAAGGAATTAAAGATATTAATTATTTTAAGCAAGTAGAATTTCTAAATAATTAATGGACGCATGATATCTTAAATACGGGATTCAGTAATGTCTAAGTGCAAGCCCGACTCAATTTCGATAATAAAGGGTAAGTCAACATTTATTCTCTAGTGGCATGAATGAATGTTTATAAATTAATTTATGTTCGTCGAACATAAGATAATTAATTTATTTGAGGCCCATCTTTATTCCTCGTGATTGATCCTCAGTCGCCCATCCAGTTCCTGTAGCTTGGTGAATTTCGCCTCTCTCTCTAGAGTCCCATCGACTCGACTTGATCCTCTCTATCCTAAAGGATATTATTATATTTATTAGATATGCATAAATCTTATCCGATAGGATTTGTGAGTGCATTATAAATATAAGGTGAAAGAGAAAATCGCGTTAATCCTCAATCCATAATTCTAAAATACCATAGTTTCTTGGTGAGATATTTTCAAAATTTGCAGAGAAAGAGGTGTTTTTCAGTAGCATTCTCCATAGCTCATCCTCACTGATATTGAGATTGGGCAACCGGATACACCCGTAAGATCAAAGCACGAGTCTTGATCCGCACATCCCCGACAAAGTTCAGCAGTAAACACAAGAAAACCCTACGTGTTGCAATTAATTATATAGGTGCATGCTAGGCATATAATCAATGTATGGTGAATTAAACATCCAAGATAGATCCTGGAGAGGTTAAAATCGATTTCCTTCACATTGTGCACGCTCCCAAAGCTCATGGCAATGCAAGTCTCAGAAGTCACCGGTCCTATCCTTTCCAAAATTTCATAGGGTCCTATGAAACGTGGTCGCAGCTTTCCTTGATTAATCTCACGATTCCTTTTGATGGAGAAATCTTCAAGAAGACTTTGTCTCCAACTTAAAATACACCAGGCGACGCTTGTTTGTACCACTTTTGTCTGCCTTGGGCCTCCTTGATCCGTCATGGATTTGTTTTACAATCTCAATCATTTCGCCCACGTAGTCGTCTTAATACTCTCCTTTCTCCCACTTCATCCCAAGAGATCGGTGATAGACATTTCTTTCCATAAAGAGCTTCAGACGGGCCATCCCAATAGTTGCTTGTAGTCGTTATTCTAAGCGAATTCCACAAGTGGTAACATTTGTTCCCAACTTTCTTCTATCGAGGAAAACGGTTCTCAACATGTCTTCAAGTGTTTGAATGGTCCTCTCGCATTGTCCGTCTGCTTTCAAGTGAACGTGGTAATCGAATGTAGTCGAGTCCCCGCCTTTTGTAAACTTATCCCGAACTGGATGTAAATTTTGAATCTCTATCGACGTGATAGTCTTCTAACTCCATGTAGACGTATTTACCTCTCGAACGCATAACCGTGCTAATCATCGATCCATGTGTTATCTAATTGGTAGAAAATGCGCACTCGTTAAACAATCAATGACGACCCAAATAATGTATTTCTCTTTGTGATTTAGGTAGCCTGCAATAAAACCCATGGCTATGTCATCCCATTTCCATTCCTGATGTCTAGCGGTTAAGGTTCTATACGGTCACAGAAGTTGTAATACCCCATCCTTTTTAAGCTTCGCTTGTACGGCACGCCGAGAAAAGGTCACAAGGTCGACTTTTGTTTCAAAGATGCGACCGTCACGAAACCTCAAGCGTTGTGAAGAGTGTCTTATGACGAATTCACAGACACTAAGTATGTAGTTTTCACCACCCATGAAGGTTCGCACCGGAAGTTATCGAAAACCGAACTTTTCATCGGGTCTTTAAAAGCATATCTTGTTTATACCACCAGTGTCCGATTTTATTTCGTGTCCATGTGTACCAAGTTTGCAAAATTTGGAGTCCGTTTAAAGTTGCGCCGCTATGCTGCTTTAAAGCGGTTATGGAAGCAACAACCGCCACCGCTTTTTCAACGCTCATTTCCTTCGCCTCTCAGTGTTTACTGAAGAGCCGAGCAGCTCTGTACGCGCGAAGTTACCGGAGAGTGGGGATCGAGCTGTGAGGCTCAACCGCGGCGCTTATCACACGCCGCCGAGCCACCACCGCCGATCAACCATCCCCGCAGCCCGCTTTTCTGCTTTTTGTCCTTTTCTTGTTTTGATTCCGCCTTTTAGTAGATCGATAGCATAGAACTCGGATTCTAAATGGACGAGAGGGAAAACGGCACGAGGTCACCGACGAAGCCAAGACCGCCGCCGCCCCCACTCACGCCGTGAGCTTGTGGTCACGACGGTGGCCACCGAGCCACCTTTTCGCCACGGGTCCTTTAGGTTTCGAGTTCCTGCCATGATTCTACTAAAGCACCGATTCCGCTTTTCTCGCTTTTTCGCTTTCGCACGTTCCGGATGTTTTCCGCTGCTTCGAGTTTTCTAGCCAAGACATGCCCCAAGTTATCCGCTTTCAACATAGTTTGTCATTCCATGTTCGTCGTTATGCATATTGCTTATGTTTCCATTTTCATGCATCGATTTTGGATGGTTTATCCTAGATTCGGCGATAGCATCATTTTAAGCTTCTTCACGTTAAGATTTGAGTCAACTCGCATGCACGCATATTTTGAAAGAGCTCATTATAGGTCTTGATGCCCCAATATATTTCCTTCCAGATCGAGTTGATTGAAAACCCGAGAGTGCCAAACGTGGGTTCGTGAAAGTCGATAACCCTAGTTTTGCTACGATCTTCGCTTCGATCACGATGTGCTTTTCTTGTGCGACGCGACCCCAAAAGTTGTCCCGCCTTGTTACTGTGCACCTACCAAGGCGACGGTGAAGTCATCTGATCCGTAGATATCTCCTATTGACGCTGCTTGTTCAGTCAGTTATATATGCTTATTTTCGAAGTTATTTACCCGACACTTCAAAATAAAACATGTACGCAGAAATGTTGTTGTGAAATTATTATCGCTCTCCGATCCAAGATATGGTTCTATCATGGTTGTGCACGGATCTCTATTCGCGGGTTGATCTCCATCTCGAGTATTGATCAGAAGTGATAGACCCCAACACGTGGTTATGGTTCTCAGCGGATAGACCCCTAAGTCCACACGAAATGGTAATGAGGTGGTTATGGTTCGATGGGGATTCAATCAAGTCCACAATCCCGAATTAGCCTACCGATACGCCCGGGCGTAATGATCGGATATGTTCCGGCCGAATGAACGACACTTGATGGGTCAAGGATACGCTTCGAGCCGTGGTTCATGGTTCTATGACGAGAATAACAAGAATAACGGATCGCATCGAAAATGAAAATCTATTTTGCTTACTTAGAAGTGGATTTACGCTTAAAACCTTCTAAGGTAAGTGCTCAACACGGCATCATGATTCTTTTCGATTTATGATAAAACCTCACCGAGTGCACTAGTACCACCCCAAACTCTTTTTCAAATCTTTCACGTATTTTATGAGTATCGGACGGGCGACGCCTGAGGGGTGGAGCCGGGTTCTTCATGCTATGCTTCCGCCGATGTCAGGTTATATACGCACTCGATATTGATGTATTCTTGTCCCTTATTTGCTTTCTCGCTTGGGAACAACATTTGTTATGTTATTCACGCGAGTCTCGATACGAGCATGCTATGTGGTCAACCGTCTAGTCGATGCGATGTAATGTTATTTTTCTTTCTCGCATTACTTATAATAAACCAAGATCATGTTTTTCGAGGTTATGATATCGATATTATTCTCACAGTGGATTGTTTGTGCACCCTCCCTTCGTGATATGTCCTAGTTATAGAGTAGATGCCGCCTCGATTTCATGGTCACATCTTCTTATCATGTATGTTATATGTATCCCCTTCTTCCCCGCTTCTTAACTCCCACCCCTAATCATACCCCCGCATCCGTGCTTTCCTGAATCGGGCGTGACAAAGATGGTATCGCAGCGTTGTTCTCGCCCCGACATCTATTCTTATTATCCGATACCAAAGATGGTATCGTAGCGCTTTTCCGGCTTTCGTATATGTTCATGTTGTTTGATATCAAAGCGCTTTGTTTGCTTTATATCATGCGTTTGAAATCGAATGTTTAGAACTTGTTCTTCTAAACTGCTTATCGTGCAACTCACCCTCAACTCACCGTCACCCGCCTTTAAAAAGGGACGAGGTATGTGTTTATTTGTCGATGCTTTATGTGGTTACGCGATGCTCGATATGATCTGCTCATGTGCTTGCCTCGGAAGAGTTTACGTGATGTAAACGTTATGTGGATGTTGAGGTGAGATGGATGTGGTATGGTTGGGTTTGATGTGGATGGAAGTGATTGTTGATGGAACAAAAAAGGCCCGTGGGCGTGATATGAAAACCATCATGTGGTATGACGTGATTAATGGATCACGTATGGTTGATGTAAGTCTATGTGTTTACATAGCAATGTATTGTTGATTGAAAATCTTGTTTATTTTGATAAACGAGTGCTTGTAAGTGAATCCCGATTGCTTACGTGATTATTATGATAAATATCGATATTGATATTGATATGTGTCGAAATGAACACGTGTACGAGACATGATTACCCGTACGATCAGCGTAAAAGGAAACGAATATTTGTTGTTATGTCGATAAACCAACATGTAGGTTTATGGATATTCGGGCCCGCATAACGCTGGTTAAGATCCCACAGGATGGATGAAAGATCCATAAGTTCGTGGAATGTACCAGTGAATGTCCATGAGCCGTGGGAGTATTTCGGGGAGATTTGTCGATTTGGAGAAAGATCCGAGATAGTGGGAAAGTATCGTAGTATGAGGCTTACTATCGGTTGACAGGAGGCTACCAACAAGTTGGCATCCGTGGGCGTAGAAAGCAAGGATACGGATGTTCGGGACGGATCCTATCACCAGCACCTTACTGGATTTCACCGAGTTCGCCGCCGAGTATGGAGACAAGTGACGGATCATCGAGGTATACCATCCGAGGAGGATGTGATTGCAAGGCATGTTCGAGGACCGATCCATATGATGATAGGGATGATGTTCCCAAGAGCCTTGGGAGAGCAAACATCGCCAGACGATCACCAGCATCAGATACACCAGCCACTACACCTCCATCGACGATCATTACCTTCCGCAGACCCGAACGATTTTGAGGCAGAACCTCCCGAGTGCGAGAGATTGTACATCCGACAAAGGTGGAAGAGGCCCAGATCGAATTTTCATGCCACCGAATCAGACAGTTGGCATCCAGGCGCGAGACTCCTATGGCGGAGAAGACCCGACGAGAATGAGGAAGACAAGAGGACTCAGAGGACCCGTGATCCAGAGTAGTCACGACCACGAGGTCGGCATGTTGAGGAGGCGGTGTCGCCGCAGACAGGACTCAGTACGCTTTTCACCGACACTCGTGCGATCAGGTACGTTTAGATGGGATCATACCCACGAGGCTTGCTTCCACGCAGATCGTCAAGTTTAAGCACCAATTCAAGCCATGATAGGAAGGAAAGAGAGGATGAGAGGCGTAATGGAACCACCGACGAACAGAGTAGTGGATAGATATGGAGGACATGGATCTAGGTAGTCGGTGTGTACATGCGACAATCGCAGAGTCCGCTAGAAGCATGGACAGCGGCATCTTTCGACAAGAACCGAGTCGATTCTTTGCTCATATCCGACCTTTCGAATCGACATACCTGATCTTGTATTTTGACAAACCCTTCATGGACATTGAATATCGATACTAATGTCGCCTATGACAGATGTTTATGTTTGATGCTTATACGTGATACGCTACGCCATGATGATATATGATCTATGCGATGCGGTGATAATAATGTTATGTGAAATGCATAACGATGATATGTTGACAGTGATTGCATGACTATATGTGATCGCGCGTGATATGTGGTATACGTGATGATATGTGATATGGGATGATATATGTTATGCGATGATACCCGCTATCTATGCGCGAAAGCGCTTCTAATGTTTCAAACATCGCATGTAATGCCGGTAACAAAGCAACCGTAGGAACAATAACGTGAAGAAGCTTCCAGAACCACCTTTGTTCAACCGCATGCATCGAGAGTTTTCGAGGCGTAATCCCCTACGTTCGACGGCCTCAAATAACCGATCGACGAGAACCGGATACGATCCACCGAAGGATCTTCAATACATCGCCGCGAAGGCGTAAAGCTGAATTGCGCGATCTTCGCCAACCGACGAGGCTGATTGTGGAACTGTGAGGAGGACCCTAACACCGGACAAGGGGAAGGTATACGGGAAGATTTCGCCGAAGAACTCATGGAAAGTACGTGCCCGGCTATGCGTGCAGAAGGCAAAACGAGTTCGAATCTTCGCCAGGAGAAGGACGGTCACCGAGCACGATCGCCGCTCAATCGCCCCGTCACGTTATGCTACGCACTGGCTCCAGACCGAGGCTGCCAGGCGTATAGGTTCAGAGAGACTCACCGAGATCGAATTTCGCCCGTCACCGTGGAGATCCGACGATGCTAGCCTCGAACCGGGCTTTAAACATTGAGTCAATGTTGCCCCAGAAAGAACGATGCCACCCTGACACCAACCGACTGGAGAAAGAGGTAAGAGGAAACGAAGATCGAGGAAAGGCAATCAGTGTTCCATGGAACCAGAAGGGTCCAAAGGATTCCAAGGAACCGCGCATTCAAGTGAGAGAAAGGCAACTCGAAGGAATTTCAACCCATGCGGCAGGCGTGGAAAACCTTGGTGCCGTAAAATGCCAGCGAATCATTTCGGCACGAGTGCAAGGTGGCATCGAGTGTTATCGTTGTAAGAAGTCCGGACATTACGCCGAGATTGTCCGTTAGGGGTTAGCAGCACCGCCAAGAAGGCAAAGATCCAGCCCGCAGAGGCGTAATCAGTTCCCGCCAAGGACAAACAAAGCGAGCAGTGAGGTCACCCAGCCAGAAACCAAAGGCCACCGCAGAAGCAAGCGTACGCCTGAATCGCCAAAGCAGCGTAGCCAAGCTCCCGGAAATCGCAGTATAATCCATACGAGTGATATACTGCTGCTTTGTTTGACACAGAGCTCACATTCTTCGCTTCAAAATCGCAGAGAGGTTGGGTTTGGTACCCAAGAAATCACAGAGTACTCGAAATTAGCATCCCATCGTGAAGTGCTAAAGGCAAAAGAGATTTGCCGAATCCGTGAGGTAGAAATCAGGAGCGTAAGGTCCTCACAATTGCATGTCATCGGAATGGAAGATTTTGATGTCATCTTCGCATGGATCGGTTGAAAAGCACATGGAAACTATACGTTGTCTCGAGAGAAGTTGCTTTTCTAACACCGGGCGAGTGGAAGTTTGTTTCACGGATAAGGACGGGTGTTGCATGTTAATGATCTCAAAGACCAAGGCGCCGAGGATGATCAGAGGTCGCCAAACTTTCGTAAGTTCGACAGGCAGCGGCTTAACAACAAATGAACAGCTGCAAGAGGAGTCCAAGGTGTGTGAATATCCCACGCAGTTTCCCGAGGACTGCCAGTTTACCGTCCTGCTAGACAAGTGGAATTCACTATTGATCCGGAACCGTGAGCAGCCATCAAAGGCACCATATAGAAAGGCACCTAAGGAATTGCAAGAACCGAAAGCGCAGCTTGCAGAGTTGTCGATTCAGGTTTTATCCGACCCAGCGGCCGCTGGGAGCGCCACTGCTTCACAAGAAGAATGACGGGTCGATGATAGCCATCGTGAGCGCACAACGGCGAGACGCACTGAAAAGATGCATTTGAAAGCAAGGCTAGAAGATAGTGGGTTCACTAAGCGAAAGACAACGCGCTACTATTCCGATAAGGTTGTGTGCCACTCAATAGGAATTGAGAGATAAAATCATGAGCGAAGCTCATGAGGCACCGATACAATTTCATCCAGAAGCACCAAATGTATGAGACCTTAAAAGGAACTTTTGAAGTGGAAGGATGAAAAAGGACGAGTCACTGCTTGAGGAACGTTGTTCGCTTGTCGCAGTGAAAGCCGACATCAACGTCCGTCAAGTTTGTCAGAACCGCCACCAATCCCGTGAGTGGAAATGGATCATATCGGCATGGATTTTGTGGTGAGTTTTCCAAGGTCACGAGAGGAAACACCGCTATACGGGTTGTTTCGATAGACCGCCTCACCGATTCTGACGACGTGACGGGTTAGATAAGCTTGCTCACTTTTACATCGTAGAAATCGCACGCATACGGTGTGCCGGTATCGACACGCCGATCGCGACCCAAGGTTCATATCAAGGTTTTGGAGTCACAGGAAGCCATGGGACCAAGTCAATCTTAGTACAACATTCCATCCTCAAACCACGGTCACTTGAAAGGACGATTCTGTGTTTTCGAAGACATGTCATGAGCAATCGTACGACAGAGTGAGGAATTGGGAAAGATACTACCTTTGGTGGAGTTGGTTTATAACAATATCGTGCCACCATAGGAATGGCTCCCTATGAAGCGTTGTAATGAAGGAAGGTCGATCGCCACTTTATCGGGACGGCGGGCGTAGAGGAAGATGTTAGACCGTAGACGGTTCAATAGACTCGAGGTTATCGATCGATCAAGCCAAGGATCAGGAAGCTCAGACAGGCGTAAGTCCCACGCGGACAAGCTGTCAGACGGATCTTCGCCCATGATCGAGATCTGCTTTTAAGCGTTTCTAACGAAAAGAGTCGCTCGCTTTGGGAAGCGAGGTGTTACGCACCAAGGTCTCGCTGACCTTCAAGTTCTCGAGAGAATAGCCCCGCTGCTCATAGGTTAGCTTGCCGCCTAGCATCGGAGATGTTCATGACGTGTTTCACGCTTCTCACCGAGAAAGCACGTGTTCGACCCAAAACACGCGATCAAGCACGACCAAGTGGTTCTTGCTCGTGATCCGAAGTTACGGAAAGGCCGCTATCGCTCTTGAACGAGAAGTCAAGGAATTGAGGAACAAGCAGATTCCATTGGGTAAAAGTGTCAGGAATCGCCACGGAGAGGCGGTTTGCGGAGTTTGAAGACAAGTTCGTGGCCGCACTCGAGTTGTTTTCTCCACGTGTTTGAAATTTCTGGGACTAAATTTTTCTATGGAGTGATGTAATACCCCGCCCTTTTAAGCTTCGCTTTGCACGGCACGCCGAGAAAAGGTCAAAAGGTCGACTTTTTGTTTTCGCACGCGATCGCCACGAACCTCGTGCTAGAAGAGTGTCTTACACCACAATTCATGACACTAAGTATGGGTGTTTTCACCCCATGAAGCGTTCGCACTCCGAAAGTTATTGAAAACCGACTTTTCATCGGTCTTTAAAAGATATCTTGTTTATACCGCATGTGTCCAGATTTTATTTCGTGTCCATGGGTACCAAGTTTGCAAAATTGAAGTCCGTTTGCAAAGTTAGCTGTTATTGCTGAAAGTGGTCATTACATAGCAAGCAGCACCGCTTCCTATAAACATGAGGCTAGGCCTTCATTTTCAACGCTCATTTCTTCGCCTCCGGTTTACTGAAGAGCCGAGCAGGCCAGTGTACACCGTGGAAACGGCTGATGAGTGGGGATCGAGCTGGAGCTCGCCGTGGCGCCATCAGGCCGCCGAGCCACCACCACGATCAACCACCCCGGCAGCCTGCTTTTCTATTTTGTCTTTTCTCGTTTTGATTCCGCTTTAGTAGATCGATAGCATAGAACCCTGGATTCTAATGGGACGAGATGGGAAACGCCGAGGCCGATTTGCAGAAGACCGCCACCCCCCACTCACGCCGCCGGAGCTTGTGGTCACGATTTGGTGGCCACCGAGCCACCTGCCACGGTCCTTTAGTTTCGAGTCCTGACTACGCATTCTACTAAAGCACCGATTCTATTTTTCTCGATTAAGCTTCGCATGTCGGGATGTTTTCCGTCTGTTTCGAGTTTTCTAAAGGAAGACATGCCCGGTTATCCGCTTTCAACATAGTTTGTCATTCCATGTCTCGTTATGCATATTGCTTATGTTTCCATTTTCATGCATCGATTTTGGACGGTTTATCCTAGATCCGGCGATAAGCATCGATTTCAAGCTTCTTCACGCTAAGATTCGAGTCAACTCAGCATGCATGCATATTTTGAAAGACCTATTATAGGTCTTGATGTCTCAATATATTTCCTTCTCGATCTAGTTGATTTGAAACCCGAGAGGCCAAATGTGGGTTCGTAAAGTCGAAACCCTGTTTTGCTAATGACCGTTGATCATAATGTTGCTTTGCTTTATGGACGCGACCTCAAAAGTTGTTCCGTCTTGTTACTGTGCACCTACCAAGGATCGATGAAGTCACCGGATCCGTAGATATCTCCCTTGACGTTGTATGTTCAAAGTTGATTATATATGCTTATTTCGAGTTATTTACTCGATACTTCAAAATAAAACGGCACGTCAGAAATGTTTTTGTGAAATTATTATCGCTCTCCCGATCCAAGATATGGTTCTATCATGGTCAGCACGGATCTCTATTCGGGTTTATCACCATCTCGGTATTGATCAGAAGGATAGACCCCAACACGTGGTTATGGTTTTGACGGATAGACCCCTAAGTCCACACGGAAATGGTAATGAGGTGGTTATGGTTCGATGGGATTCAATCAAGTCCACAATCTAATTAGCCGTACCGGATACGCTCCGCAATGATCGGATATGTTCCGTCGAATGAATGACATGTGACGGGTCAAGGATACGCCCGAGCCGGGTTCATGGTTCTATGACGAGAATAACAAGAATAACGGATTAGGTATCGAAAATGAAAAATCTATTTTGCTTACTTAGAAGTGGATTTACGCTTTAAAAACCTTCTAAGGTAAGTATATTATTCTGCTGGTGGATTGTTTGTGCACCCTCCCTTCGTGATATGTCCTAGTTATAGAGAGATCGCCCATTTCATGGTCACATCTTCTTATCATGTATGTTATATGTATCCCCTCTTCCCCGCTTAACTCCCACCCCTAATCACACCCCGTCATTCGTGTTTTCCATCGAATTGGGGTGATGTGTGCTTTCACTTGTTGGCACGTCGAACAACGTTCTACGAATGAAGTTACGCCTCGCTTCATTCCATCGCACCAAAATTTCTCCTTGAGATCTTGGTATATTTTAGTGCTTCCGGGGTGTGCGTGTAAAAAGTCTCGTAGGCTTCTTTCAATATCTCGCTCCTAAGCCCTTCGCCTTCTAGAACACACACTCTCCGCCATACAACAAGACGTTATCTGTTGCCTCTTTGAAATTCTTGTGGTTGTTGCCCTTGATCTTGGCTAGTACTTCCTCTAGCTTCTTACTCTTCCTCTGAGTTTCCAAGATTCGGGCTCTTAAGTATGGGATTGCAATCAAAGTTGTAATACAACCTTCTATCGTCAGAGACGAGTCTATGACTTCGATGTTTATCTTCTGAAATTCCTTTATAACTATCTCCTCATTACTGAGGAGACATCCCAAACTAGGGTGGGATTTGCGACTCAAAGCATCGGCTACAACATTCGCCTTGCCTGGGTCTTAATTGATACCACAGTCGTAATCTTTCACCAATTCTAGCCATCTACGTTGCCTCATGTTAAGATCTATCTGTTCAAAGAAATATTTCATGGTTTTATGGTCAGTATAGATCTCACATCTAACTCCATGGAGATGGTGTCTCCAAATCTTTAAGGCATGTACGACAGCTGCTAATTCCAGGTCCTGCGTAGAACAGTTCAACTCATGTAGGCGTAATTGCCTGGAAGCATAAGCAATAACATTGCATTCTTGCATCAGAACACATCCTAGTCCATTCTTTGAATCATCCGTGTAGATTGTGTATTCTTTATCTGCTTCGTGTACTGCTAGTACAGGTGCTGTTTTCAACAACTCCTTCAATCTCTGGAAACTAGCTTCACACTCGGCAGTCCAAGTGTAATTGATTCCTTTTCTCAACAATTGGGTCATGGGTCGGGCTATCGTTGAGAATCCATCGATAAATCTTCGATAATAGTCGGCAAGTCCTAAGAAACTCCGAATTACATTCAGGTTCTTCGGTGACTCCCATTCACGAATCAGGTCGATCTTGAGGGTCTACTTTGATCCCTCGGCGGACACGATGTGACCTAAGAAGGTCACTTTGCCTAACTAGAATTCACACTTGCTAAACTTGGCAAAGAGTTGCTCTTGCCTCAATGTTTGCAGCACAGTTCTCAAGTGCTCTTTGTGTTCTTGGTTATTTTTGGAGTATATTAGGATATCGTCTATGAATACTAAGACAAATTTGTCTAAGTATGGGTGAAATACCCTATTCATGATATCCATAAATACTTCTGGGGCATTTGTAAGTCCAAAGGGTATGACGATGAATTCAAAATGACCATACCTTGTACGGAAAGCCGTTTTAGGTACATCCTCTGGTCTAATTCTTAGTTGGTGACATCTCGACTTTAGATCTATCTTTGAAAAGACTCCTTCTCCCTTAAGTTGATCAAACGGATCTTCAATTCGGGGCAAATGATACTTATTCTTAAAAGTTATCTTGTTTAACTCTCGATAGTCTATGCACATTCTCAAGGTGCCATCATTCTTTTTCACGAAAAGGACAGGTTCTCCCCATGGAGACACACTAGGTCTAATGAAACCTAACTCCAAGAGTTCTTGCAGCTGGATCTTCAATTCCTCCAATTCTTTTGGTGCCATCCGGTATATGGCTTTCGACACAAGGGTAGAACCTGGTTCAAGGTCGATCGGTTTGGCGATAATCCCGATAGTTCTTCTGGAAATACATCGGGATACTCCTTCACGATCGGGACGTCTTCTATCCTTCTCTCATTCTGCTCTTCCTCTTGGAGATAGACGAGGTAGGCGTGGTTCTCTATTTTGTTCAGCAACGTCCTTGCTTGTAGCGCGGATATGATTGGAACTCTCCTCCCTATGCTAATCCCGTGAAAGTCTGTAGGTTTCTCCCCGGGATGTTGGAAAGAAATTTTTCTTTCATGACACAGGATGGTCGCATTATGTTCGCTCAACAAATCAATTCCTAGGATTATGTCCACATCTGTCATAGGTGATTGAGCTAAAAACACAATCAAATTTACTCGCAATCGTACGAGGTAGATGTAGCGTGGAAAGTTAACCCTAGTTGTCTCTCAAGGAAAACTTAGCAAGGCTTATTGTTCGTGTCAAACACATAAAAAGGTAAATCCTAACACTCTAATACCAACATGGGTTTTTGATCAAACGGGAATTGAAAGGCTGAACGGAAATATAAATTAAAGCAAGCAATCTAACTAGGAGTTGTCAATCTGTAGTTGATAAATTACAAAAGCACGAAAGGTGAAGTCAATCATAAAACAAACTAAACAAGATCACCAAACGGTGGCGATAAAATTAAGCGAAGAACAATTCAATACTCTACTAAAATCCAAAATCAATTGCATCCAACATAAATCTCAAACAATAATACTATGAAATTCAATCCAACAATAATCCCAAGGTTAAGCATGTAAATGATCGAATGAAATTGAAAAAACTACTTCAATAATTTAAGAATGATATAAAATGAATAAAGTGATAAAAGTAGGTAGGTTCTTTTGAAGAGATAATTATTTCTTAAAAAGGAAGCGTATCTTAATATCTTGGGTGGGAATATAAAATTTCTATCAATCTATGAAATTTATTCTAACAATAATCTCAAAACTCAATACATAAAATGGTCGAATGTGATTCAAAGAAATTATAAACCAAGAGCATAAATCGATAGAATGTAAAGAGGAATTACTATCGTTAACGATGTTCAATCTCTCTATCGTCGCCTGAAAAGCTCCAAGACCAAGAAAGAAAAGTGGCGGCGTGAATCAAAAAATCAGAACCACCGTGTACAAATGACCTAGCGTATATATATTAAGTGAGTGGCGCCCGGTTGAATGTGAGCGGCGGGCGGAGTGTTCTGTTCCCAAAGTGAACGCCACTTAGATCGGCCTTCGCTCGAAAATGCACTGACTCACAAACGAGCGTCGGCTCAAGGCGGCGGGTGCACAGGTGGGCGGCGGACATCGAGCGTCGAGCGAGAGAAAAATGGCGAACGACGCTCGGAGTGGCCGGTGCTAGGTGGCCGAGGCGGTGGCGCGCTCAGCCGAACGCGAGGAAATCTGACGCGCTCGGAGTGAGCCGGCTCTGGGTGGCCGAGGGCAGCGGCGTGCGGGCGCTCGTGTAGAACGTGCGAGGGAAAAGCACGAGTGGGTGCTCACGGTTGGCGCCGATGGGCAATCTTGTCGGCGGCGCCGGTAGGCGGAATGGGCGCTCGCGGCGGCCGGATGATTGGACAACAACGCGTGCAGGGCGTGCGGGATGTATTGGTGCGCGGGATGCACGGGCGTGCGCTGGGGTAGCACGGTGCTCGATCGAGTGCCAGGTTATGCGTTCGACGGGGGCCGTGCGTGACTTTGACTATTCGCCCCGTTCTTCCTCGTCTGAATTCCGAATTAGAATCCGTTTACGCCTACGTACTCCTGTCAAGATACTCTTCAATAAACTTAACTCTTGGCAGATCCATTTCATCCTACTTAATGCCATTTTTTTCTACAAAATATCAAAACAACCCAAGTAAGTCTGAATCGATAAAAACTAATCAAATCAACGGCATAAATAGGACAAACCACTGAAAATAAGATGCAAAAGAATACGAGAATAAGCACAAATTCATACCAAACAACTCCCACACTTATCCATTTGTTTGTCCTCAAGCAAAGTCTATACTAATAAGAGTTGAAAATAACTCATGCAACTTAACCCTTAATCCAATCAATCAAACCTCTTTTTGCAATTCCCCCAAACATGATGAGTACATAATCAAAGTTAATGTGAAACAAATCTAAGATTGTGAGGATGTCAAATAAACAAGTAGGTGATTTTTGCTCAGACCCAACTCTCCGCTAGGGATGAATTAACTAAAATGGTTACCTTTAGCTACAAGTTTCTTTGATAACATAGAAAGTATTAATAGATTTTGGAACAATGTTCGAAAGGTGAATTCTCGATAAACTCGAGTCGCCTATCGTGGTTTCCCATGCCCATTTCTCAATTTACGAGAAAGAGGGGCTGTAATACCCCGTATTTTTGTAGCAGAGATTAGCTCCTGATTAAGAGCTTATAAGAACGGCATTACATCCTTAAGAAAGAGTTGTTTAAGTTAGAAGCTTTTGCGTTAAACTTCGAGTTGAGAAGATGGATTTGAGACAGATTTGTGATAGAATCTGAAAGAAGATTCTTAAATCTAGTTGATCATAAGAAGACCTAGATTTAAATAGTCTTGAGATGATAGATACATGCTCAAAGAGGTCTTGATTTCAGAAAATTGAGAATTTCAAAATCTACGTTTTTATGACATCGGCGTTTGCCAATTAAGCTCGGATGAAGAGAAAAATATTTAAAATGGTTTTTAAGGTCAAAAATATGTTTAATTATTATATTTTGATGTTTATGGAAATTATTGAGTTTAAAAGTAGAGATTTAAATAGAGGTTGTTTTATCGGATAATTAGTGTCGATTTCTCGCTATAAAAATGTTGTACATTATTCTACAATATTTATAATTATTTTCTACAATAAAAAGTGATTTTTATATATTAAAGAAAATGAGAAAAGAAAAGAAAAGAAAAAGCTTTCTAGAAAGGGTGCATAATCACCCTAATAAAAGAAAATCAAAATTTAATATATTTATTACATAATATAAGATATATACTTAGACTTTTCAAAGCTTAATCCTTTTCATTTTTCTTCTCCAACCTCACGTCCCACACACTAGAACACACACTTTACACACATAATTTCGAACACCATGATCCAAAAATAGGAAGATCCAACCGTTAAATTTTCGATCGGTCTTTGAATAGAGGTATAATTTCGTATCTAGAACATATCTACGGTTTGAAATTTTTAAAAACATGATAATATGTTGAAATCAGATTTTCAGTCATTATGTATTAATTATGAAGGATTATGTTTTGTTGATTATTTATGAATATTATGATAGATTCGACGTCTACGTATTGTTTAACGTTGAATTTGTAAAGCATATGTTATTATTTTGAAATTTATGAAATTTTTGAAAATAAGGGCATGTTTTGATCTTAGATATATGATGTTTATATGATTGAATTTCCTTCATATATATGTTATTGGATTGATATAAACATGATTGGAGCAAGAAAAACGTTCGAACTCGAAACTATACGAAAAAGCCCAAAATGACCGAAACCCTAAGCCCTTATATTGTTGGATTTTTGATTTTATTTGATCATTTTGACTTCGTATTTGGATTCTATGATATGAATAATGTTTAAAATGATTTATTCGGATTTTTCCGCCGACGTATTCAAAAACTATAAAATTTTAGTTTGTCGGCGAAAATTGGTTTTCAATGCCAAAGCTTTGATCTTTATGTTTTATTTATAAAATGATGATCTTTGATGATAATTGAGCATGTATAGAGGTTCGTTGGTGTTAGATGACATGTCACGTGATTTTGACGTCGGACATAAAGTATGTCTTAAGGGGATTTTCGGTTATGGCTAAGATGAGATGATTGAAGCTTGTTGTTGAGTTTTATATACTCATTGAGACATATGGTGATGATTGGGTAAAGTTGGAATGAATTTGGTTGAGTTTGGTATTGATATGGCTATGCGGTTATAAACGTTACGCTGCCGAAAATTCGATTGAATTTGTTTGTTAATAAGATGTTAGAGGATGCAATGACCCAAGTTTTGATAGAACTTAGAGTCTTAGTCTTGATATCGAGAAGATATAGTCGTGTCGATGACTAAAGATGAGTAATGTTCTTATTTTGCTCTTGATAGGCTTGTATGCCGTTTTATATGGATTGATGACCCAAGTGAGAAGAAGAAGTGAAAGAAAAGCAAAAGGTACAATCCGGTGGTATCGCCGCAAGTGGGTATAAGTATTTTCTATAATAATATGCTTATGCTTTTATATACTTTCAAATGATATGATATGCTTTTGCATGAAAAAGAATATGAGATTTTATGATATGCATTTAATTGCATTGTTTTGAAAAGTTGATTGACTTGCCAAAGTTTTGAGCATGAGCATAAGCATAGTGCACTACCTATCCATGGAAAAGAAAGAAAGAAATTACCGACGTCGGGTATGACCGTAGTTGAGATCCTTCGGGACCAACTCGGGTATGTGAAGTTAAAGTGTGTTTGAGGAGGGGCTTACTCCTCGGATCAACACAAAGAAAATATACGTGGATATGGGAAGAAAAAGAAAGATGCATGCAAACATGAAACATGCATATGCATATGATATGATGATATGATATAAAGATATGAGCATGTATGAACAGATTTTGAGAAGCTTTATGCAGGTAATTTCAATAAAATCCATGCATAAGTTTATTTTATGGAAGGTCAAATTTATAGCTCTAAGAGCAAATTTTAAATGTTTTTGGCGTATATCCACTGAGTGCATTTTTGTACTCACGCCCTGCATATATTTCTAAATATGTAGGTTGAGCTTGAGAGGATGTTGGAATCGAATGTTGTGCGAAGAAGCTTCTCTTAGTGATTTGATTCATGATAATATTGAGAATTTGTTGGTGTTATTCAATTGATGTTCACATGTTTTGATGCCCAGAGAATTATGTCTTCACACATAATTCTCAACCACACTTTCCGTTGACGAACTCTGGCCTTTATTTGTTATGTGTCTGCTAGAACAAAGTGATCATGTTCAATGCTCTGTCATGATTTAAGATGTTGATAAATTCTCAAGTTGTGAAAGTATGCTCGAAAATATACATTCTTGATATTGGTTATTCCGTTGTGATTATCCGTCCTCAGTCGTTGTTTTTCTACATTTGATCCTTTATCGTGGATTGGGAGAAGTTCTTTCTTAACCCACGTCACGGCCTAATTACTTGATTAAGTAGTCGGGCTGTGACAGGGGAAGAATCTCATCCTCCATTTATACAATCTCAACAATATATTGGAGTTTCATTCTCCTTCTTTTCTCTTCTTTTTCAAACCCTTTTTTTTTAATGAAACAAGTTTATAGGTAACCACAATGTTAACACTACCCCTAGCATTAGTCGGACAAATCACATCAATAACCCCCGATTTAAGATTAATTCACACCATCTCGTCAATTCACATTGCACTTCAATAACATTACATCAAGATAAATGAGAATACATCAAGGTTTGACCAATACCACAGAGTTTAGGTGCACAAATCACAATCCTAACTTATTCGCAAAGACAAAAACTTGAGTCCAAGAGGTCAAAATAAACACAGATCCATATTGCCAATCATGCACATAAACAGGGCACGACATATAATTAACAACTCTCCCCCCACATATAAATTCGAGCTCGATCCCCAGAGCTCTAAACAGTTTCAACAAAATAAGGCCAATAGAGGATGAGACTTCCCTGATAATAGATGGCATAAAGAAGATCGTTCAGAAATCGAGTCCCAAGAATCGGCCTGCAGCAGACACCAAGGAAGCAAGTAAAAACACACCACAATAGGAAAGGAAATAACCACCGAAATAAGGACGAGAGAAAATAGAATAAAGAAATATATACATACTCTCCAACAGTGAAGCATCACTATTGGTCCGGCGGTGGTGGCGGTGGATAGGCGGTGTGGGATAGGGACCAGGCGTCCCATTTGGCTTGAAGGTCAGCCAGATGTTGCTCTTGTGTGTCTAATCGCCGGTAAACATCTTGACGGAAATCCCCAAACGCCTGCTGTGAAGATTGACTGAAGTCGTTGAACTGGCGAGATTGGGTGTCAAGACGCTGATATACCTCATCACGGAACTCTCCAAAACCCTGGGTCGTTGATTGATTAAAATCTGTGAATTGCTGACCCATCTGCTACCTATACTCCTCAAAGTTCTGATTCCAGGAGGAGCTAAAGTCCCCAAATCTGGCGTGAAGTGGCTGCTGGCCACCGCCAAATCTAGAATCAAAATGGGCCCTACGATCACTGAAGGCGTCGCCTTAGGGCTGATGAGAGTAGGGGTAAGCCAGGAGGGGCGTGTCATGTGCTCCCTGTTTGGTATGAATTTGTGCTTATTCTTGGTATTGTTTTGCATGTTTTTATTAATGGTTTATCCTATTTATGCCATTGGTTTGATTAGTATTTATCGATTCGGACTTATTTAGTTTGTTTTGATATTTTGTAGAAAATGACATCAAAAAGGATGAAAATAATCTGCCAGTAAAGTAAATTGAAGAGCGTCTCAGCGAGAATCCGTGGCGGCGGATCCTAGTGGGACTTGAGACCCGGCGAGCAGGCGAATAGTCAAAGTCGCGCCGTCGCCGAGCCAGCGCACCAGCTCGATCAAGTGCACCCAACGACCACGGCGCTCGTGCTCGCCCGCGCCATCTCTCACCTCGGTAGCGCCGTTCGCCATTCCCCGCGCGCTCGCCGGCTCGTTTGCCGAACTCCACCGATCCGGTCGCTCATCTCACTTCTCCATGCCATCTCTTGGACCGTGACTTGGGGTTCGGTTTACCTCAATAAGGGTTTCGCTCATTTTAGTCTCGAAGATTCAAGCGAAGCGAGAATCACGATGCCGCCATGGTTTCAACAAAGCAGCCAAAGCTTAACATAGCGCTCATTTGTGAGAGCGTGTGAACTATTTATCAACCTACTTGACAAAGAACTCACCTCCGATCCATTCCATCACCTCAACGCACATTTAAAAACAAACATGCGGTCAAATAATTGCACTCGGTGGACATAAAACATTTTTGCTACGAATATTGTCTTGCCCTCGTCACGTAAATGACCAGAGGGTTTTATTTGAAAAGGCGCGTGCTTACAAAATACATTTTCATTTCTCAAAATCATCGCTTGCATGCACATTTTCACATCACTACAGCGTATATTCAAGTCGGCATATGGATTAGCAGGCTAGGAGGAGGCCTCCTTCACCGGACGCCTGGCCGACATGACGGTTGAGGTGAATCGTCGACCGTAACTCGGTTCGAGAAGATGTACACAACCTAAGCCAGATTCCCTTGCCTCCAACTTAGGATCCGGTCGTAATACTTTTCTGTTGCCCAGGCGGCCGAATGGACATATCTGAAACATAAAACATTTTACGGCGAGACAATATCGTATCTCGAAAGATTTTGCGATAAAAGCGATGCAGATAATAACAATAAACATTTTAAGAAGCTCATAAAAGTTTTGGTAAGAAAGCCCGCATTTTGTTGAGATAAGAAAGCCCACCTCGAGGACTTAAGGTTTCTTAAGTCACTAAAGTCTATTCTCTTTTCCGTTCTCGCCCGTCAAACCTTATCAGCGTAAAGCGAGTTTTAGCATATCATTATGCTTTGCGGGAATCATCGATCCGAACCAGCGATTGTACTAATATCGACTCTATCATAGCGTTGTTCTTGTACTATCGTGTCGATATACTCATGTCGTTCATACCTTACTCGACTTATGTTCATCGTTATTTCATGTATTTCTTATATAACGTCATCTTACGTATATGCTTCTTTTCTATCGACTTTGACTATACCCTTATAATTTTGATTTTCTCATAACAACCATTCATGATTACTAACTCACATATATGGACCAAATTCCACATATTACTAACATAGAACCCATGTATCACATGTATAGAAAATTTCACATTTTACCCTTTTGATATGATTTTGAAAATTCCCAATATTAATCCAACTTTCCAAAATTCCAATTAATTCTCATAGCATATTATTATCATCATAAATCGATAGTATGACATATTTTCCATAAATCATAAATTATTCCTTCGTATGTTCTAAGTCCATTATTTTCGAAAATAGACTTAGAGTACAAATAATTTTAGAAATTCGATAAATTCATATAACACTATATTATTAATCTACATCATCAATATGTTATTCTAACATTCAATCATTAATTATATCTCATCATATAATTACTTTATAATTTTCAAATTAATAGGATATATCTTATGTTTTCGAAAATTCCACATAAAATCATACAATCTTATTTGTTAATAACTATCATTATTTCATGCTCAAAACAACATTTAAAATTTATGTTTATCAACATATGATTCTTGCCCAATTTTGGTCATAACATAATATTTTTAATTCATGTTATATTAAATTTATAATTCATGCATATAAACATCATATAAACATATTTAACATAAATTAAACATATAGCATATATTTATCATATATCACATAGTTTTCAAGCATAACATATCATATATGAATTTCTAACCTTTGATCGGATTCGATCGGCGTCGTGACGTTTTTCTTTCTGATCGAAGAACACTATGAAGAACACTCTACATTTTTTCTCTATTTTCTCTCCTATTTAACTATTTTCGGTCATATGGTTATGTATGGGGTGGTCTCTGTTTATAGAGTTTATAAAGTATATTTAATCATTACTTTATAAAATATCTTATTCTAAAGTCAAAATTACAACTCATACTTATCTTATAAAAATTTGAACCTATGAGTTGTCGATGACTACACTTGATCTTATCTTATAGTTTAATTACTAGCATTATCTTATCTTTTGGAATTATAACAATTCTAGTTGTAAAATCAAAATTTACAACTCATTCCTTAATTTTTATTATTTTCGGCCACCCTATATATTAGAGACAAATATTTTATTTTATTCTATAGTTTATTATGTTATTATTATCATTTAATTAAGGTTTAACATAATTATCAAAGAATAAAGAAATTAATACTTTGTGTAATGTCTATAGCATTTGGTCACTTCTAGATCCTTAGGATAGATTTTATTTTTTTCTATATCATATACTATATTAATATTATAAGATAAAGTATTATTTGAAAAGTCAAAATTTTCAACTATAGGTTATAAATGAATTCACATTTGTTCACATTTATTTTCAAACTTTTCGGCTATATACAAACAAAACTATAGGTTCTTGTTCAATTTGAATACTACCTCTACTTTACACTAATAATATGATAAGATCATAATCTTATCTCTACATTAATTATAGTATGATATTTAAATCCATTTAATACTAATTTTTCAACTATTTACGCCCCTACTATAATAATATACCAAATATTTTATTTTCATCAATTAATAGCTATATGATATAATAATAATACTTAGATAATAATTTAGATCATAGAAAAATTATTTAAGATCATTTATGTACTAAAGTAAAGTTATCGGCAAACAATTCAAAATTAAGGATAAATTATTAAACTTTCATTCTTTTCATAACCAATATTATTTTCATGATGAATTATATAAATATAATGATATTATGTCATAAAATAAATTTTTGGGATTTTTCTAAGCAATTTCCCAATTTATTCGAAAACTAGGGTTTTCTAGGATTTAATTTTTATAAAATCCTATTCTTACCTTATTTCATAAATTTCGAAATTTCTATAATTCCCATGAGATAAGATTGATCTAGAACCATGATATTTATCAAGTATATAATTTAAATAAATTATTTAATATAATTATCACATAAAAATCATGATTTTCGAAAATTACACATAAAATAATACATTAATTTCGAAAATCATGCATATAAATATTCAAAATATTATTTCCTATGATACTCTACACATTTCTACACATTTCTAAGAGATAAACATTATCTCTTAATTAATTATGATCTTATCTTATCTTTTAATAAAATATCTTAATAAACATCTTATCTCTAATGTCGTTTCAACCTTATCACATCCACCTCATGCTTAGGTGTTTCAAGATAATTATCTTATCATATAATATAAGATAAACATGACCACAAATTAATTCCTGTACTTTAAATTGTCGAAAATCACTATTAAATAAGGAAAAATATTTCCACTTTAGTGCAAATAATTCCTAATTTATATAAATATACGCAAGAGAAATTTGATTAGGTCAAATACTCGCTCAAGTCCCCGAGTCCTCGCTCATTTCATGCAAATTGGCTCAATCAGTGTCCTCGATTCGTTTCTTCACCATTGTTCTTCAGAGCTTTTCGATGACAACACACACAGAGAAATCATAGTTTCAATTCATGTTCTAATTTTCATCGATTGAATATTTAATTTATCAATTTATGCTTTGGGATTTCTCGTTCTTTCAGAATCAATTTCATAGTGTTATTGCTTTTGATTATTGTTGTATTCAATTCTATAGTGACAATGGATTGTTTTCATGTTTCTTTAATTTATATCGCTTTGTTTATTGCTTTGATTTATCCTGCTTTCGTAGTTGAACTAGGGATTGACAAGCCCTGGTTTAGATTTAGTGCTTTATTAGTATAGCTCGGGATTGACAAACCCTAGCTTAGGATTGCTGTTTATTTTCAGTATTTCAATTACCGTACGTTTCAAAACCCTTGTAGGTGTTAGAATGTTTAGGTTTTAATTGTTTTCTGTGTGCGATACGAACAATAGCCCTGTTAAGTTTTCCTTGAGATACGACTTGGGTTAACTTATCCCGATACAATTACCTCGTACGATTGCGAGTAAATTTGAGTGTGTTTTTAGCTCGATCAATTTTGGCGCCGTTGCCGGGGAAAACTTTAGGCGTATTGTTTGTGTTGTTTGTTTTCTGTGTTTCGTTTTGTTCTGTTTGGTTATTTTCTCCCCCCCGGTGCGTGTGATCTTGTTTTTGTTGTGGGTGTCTATTAATGCAGGGTTACCAGCAACACGAATATGGTCAAACAGGATGGGGCAAGGAAAGTTCGTCATTTTGGGCAAATTCTTCTTACGAAGAAGGAGCCCAGTTCGACTATTCTGAGGGATATCCGTCAGGCCATGAGCAGCAAGCCTATGATCCCTACTGGGACCAACCACCTCCTCCGTTGTATGAAGATCAAGCCTAAAATCCCTACTGGGAGCAATCACCTCCGCCGCAGTATCCGTACCCACAACAAAATCCTCCACCTCAGTATTCATACCCACAACAACCACCTCCACCTCAGTATTCATACCCGCAGCAGCCGCCTCCACCTCAGAAACCAGCTTGGGAGGATAGGTTCGTCCAAAGTTTGGATGCTCAAGACGCCTCACTTCAGCGTTTGGAGACGCAGTGGGACATGTTAATAGCACCTTGATGAGTATTGCAGCAATGGAGGGAACTTCCAAACCAATCCGATCAGGTCCAGGCGATCACTATTCTAGAAAGTGACCCAATTATTGAGCATAGGGTGGAAGAGATAGCAGATGAGCCGCTGCAGTCACATGGGGTAGAAAACGAGAAAGTGACTGAAGTCATAACTTTTCCACACCAACCCGATCAAACTCCGACGATCATTACTCTTGAAAGTGACCCAATTGTTGAGAATGGGATGGGAGAGACACCTGACGAGTCGCTGTAGCCAGAGAAGGTGGAAAATGAGAAAGAATGGGCACGTGAGGATGAGAAGCAGGATCAGAGCTACGAGGAAGTTGTTACAAGGACGACTGACGAGGAAGAGTGGGCACATAAAGTTGATAATATGCCAAAACCCACTCTGAAGGTGAAAGAACTGCCTCCACAATTCAAGTACGTGTTCCCAGAGGAGGACAAAGTGAGGACAAAGGTTGAGGTAACATCCATAATTTGTCAACGTCCTAATTCACCAAAGTATTGTGCTTTGGGAATTGAAATTATCTATTTCACTTTGGAGAATAGGATGTTCGATTGGAGCTTAAATGAGTTATTATTTTCTTCCTTGATTGTCCTTTGTGCTTATATGGTTACTACTGATGCTCTGACTGAGATGGTATTCCTGCAGGTTAAGGACTATGGATAGTTCGAAGTTGACTAGATTACGTCGTGCTCACGACGTTAAACTGAGTACTACGTGGGAGTTCACCCACGGATTTTTCTTTTCTTTTTTGTTCTTTCTCTTTTTGCTTGTTTTGTTGTTCTCTTTGATCTTTCTGTTGTCTCTGTGTTAGTTTTGCTCAAAATTGAAATGTCGTCAGCCGTGAGGTGTAGCCGTCATACTCCGGTTCTACCGTGCACGTTCACATTCCAACCCTGCCACTGCCATCTATTATCAGGGAAGTCTCATCCTCTATTGGCTATTTTTGTGTTATTAATGTTTTAAGCACTGGGGACAGTGCTCGAATTTAGTGTGGGGGGGAGAGTATTTGGTTTTGTGGGCGTGACATATATTTTTTTTTTATGCTTAATGATGTGCCCTTGTGCTTATTTTGATTATTTGGACTTAAGCTTTGTCTATGCGAGTAAGTTAGGATTTTGATTTGTGCAACTGAACTCTGTGGTATTGGTCAAACCTGGATGTATTCCCGTTTATCTTGATGTTATGTTATTGTGCAACTAAGCAATGCAGAAAGAATTTTGAACTCTTTATGAAAAATCAACTACTTGTACCTGGTTGTGTTGGAGATGACAGACTTGAAATCTTTGAGCTCAAATGATTTAAGACAACCTGGGTTAGACTCAAGTCGACTCACAGGACCAGAGCGAACAACTACTCTGATACCATTCTGTCACACCCCGACTAAACTAATCTCGTATTAACTGACAAATCGGAGTGCGACGGGCGGAAAGAAAAGGAATGACTAACTATTTCAAGAGACTCGCAGATATAAACAGTTATCATTTTAGAGAAAGACGAGTCTTTGAACTTGTGATTATATAATGGTCAAAAGTCGAAGATTAATAAATCACTATCTAGCAAGTTGATGCAATAATTTTCGACTCAAGATTATACTTTATTTATCAAATGTCTAACCCATCAAGACTCGGATCATGCAATAATTTACAAACTGTAAGAGAGTTGGCAGCAAAAGAGTAGCTGAGTTCATGTGTGAAGACATAAACCCGGGGCAAAACATAGGACATGACAAAATAGGTCTTCGCTCAGCATTCAATTTCCGTCATCATCTCCTGCACAACCTGCATATTTAGAAATACATGCAGGGCATGAGTACTTGATGCACTCAGTGGGTAATTACCGATAACAACTGAAACATGCTCTTAGAGCTATATAATCGACTTGCCACTTCTTAGATTCACAGGGGTTTTAAGAAATACCCTATGAATTATGCTTTAAGAATTCACTTACTTCATGATCAATGCACGTGCTAACAATTAAAATCATAACATTTCTGCAGACAATCATCAATAAACACCATATCTACGCACAAACGTGTTGAGAAGTAGGCCTCCTTCTCAAACACCTTGCTTTAGGCCACCTGTGTACACATAACATTTGTAATACCCCGAGAAATTCTCTTAAAGAAGTATGATTTATATATATATATATATATTTTAAATGTGAGTTAATTTTCTTTAAATTGTGAACTAATAAAAAATTTGAGTTTTGAGCGTTTTTTTACTGGTTGTTCGACTTGAGCGAGGATGCCCTAGCTAAATATGTAAAGTTTAATGTTATAAGTTCTAATGTTTTAGTAAATTATAATCTAAGCTTATGAGATAAGCTACGAATAAGCTTATTAGATAAGTTATTAACAAGCTTATGGAATAAGCTAGAAATTTCTAGAAAAAGCTAAAGCTTCCTAAGCAAACTTTAAATAGTGAAAGTATATATATATGTTTAAGCTTCCATAACACACCTTTTCCTCCATTCTTCTCCAAAATTCTCGAAAACACACACAAACACACACTGCAATGTGAAATTTTTCCAACTCATTTCTACGAAGATCTAACCGTCGAATTCAAGATCCGTCTTCAGACAAAGGTAGATCTACACCTCTAGAACGCATTTATGGTTTAAAATTTCGGAAATCATGAAGTTTTGAGGCTCCTAATTTTCGGTCCTTTTGAGTATGTTTGAAGGAGTATGTTTTGTTCGATTATTTCTTGATATTATGTTAGATCTATCACCTATGAGTTGTTTAATGTTGAATTTTCGAACTTGAGTTCATTCCTTGGAAGTCTTGAAATTTTCGAAATTATGTCGGTCTAGATCTTTAACTTATGTTGTTGATTTGCTTGATATGCCTTCATATATGTGTTGTTGGTTAAATATAAACATGTTTTGTGCAAGAAAAACGATTAAAATCGAACCCATGTAAAAACCCCATAATGGCCGAATCATATGTCTCACATAAGGTGGGATTTTTGATTTTATTTGATCATTTTGACTTCATATTTGGATTCTATGATTTGAATAAAACTTAAAATGATTTATTCGGATTTTTCGGCCGACGTATTCAAAAGCTGGAAAATTTTAGTTTGACGTCGAATTGGGGTTTTCAATGCTAAAGCTTTGATATTCGAGTTTTGATGATTGATTTGTGATCTTTGATGATAATTAAGTATATATAAGGGTTCATCTAAGATGAGCGACGTCTTGTGCAAATTTTCACGTAGATCATAAGTTATGTACATAAGAAAATGTTGATTTTTGTTAAGAGTTAAGAGTGCTAGGTTTTCCGGACATATGAAACATCCAAGCTCAAGGTGGCTGAACTAACAACCAAGCAAAAGAGTTAAAGAGCTTTATTTCAAACGCCTACAAGAGGCTGGGTTTACTCTATCCGTCTTGTGCAAATTTTCACGGAAAGGTGGTAGCATTATGTTGTGAGCATTACGCAATTGGTTATAACTACTTGCAGCAGTATTCCCACCGAGTATTGTTCAACCAAAAGTATACTCTCAATCGGAGAGGGAAAGCGAAGGAAAACTTAACAGGCCTAACGCTCGTGGTGCTCACGTAAAACGATTAAATCCTAAACACTCTAATACCAACATGAGTTTTTGAGACATACGAGAATTCAAATACGAGAATCAAACAAAGAACCTAAGCCGTGGTTTGTCAATCCCAAGCTAAACTAATTAAGCGGGTTGTCAAACCTAGATGATAAACTACTAAACACCTAATCCGGAAACGGGCAAGAACCGATCAAGGCCCAACAAAACAAGAATTAAATACAAGGTGATAAATCAATACGAGATGAAACGATCAAGAACGACGGAACAAAATATCGATAAATTACTCTCAATTCAAATCCAAAATCACACAAGGTATTGCAAGAATCAGTAAATAAAATTGAAGAGAACTAAGTACCGACATGGATGTTAAACCAATGTCCGAATTGACTAAAATTGAAGAACAGATCGATCTTCCTAAATAACGATATATATATAGACAATGAGCGCCACTGAAACGAGCATGCGCTGGGCGGGCGAGGGGACGCTGGCGCCGGTGAGGTGGCGGTGCGCGGGCGAGCGAGGCAGAGGCGAGTAGCGCCACCAGAGCGCGAGTGGGAACGCTAGCGCGTGTCGTGCGGGCGAGGAGCGGGCGGGCGCCGCGCTGGGTGAGCGGCGCGAGTGAAATTGGGAACGGTGAGCGTTATGTCGGCTATGCGACGGGCCGCAGGCGACTGCCTCGCTCTCCTTCGTCCAACTCCGACTAGATCCGCCGCCTATGAACTCCTATCGCGATGATCTTCATTATACTTGATCCTTGGTAGATGTGGGATAGGGACCAGGCCCCATCGGGCTTGAAGGTCACCCAAATGCTTCTCATGGGTGTTCTAAACGCCGTAAACATCTTTGACGGATATCCCCAAACGCCTGGAAGATCGAGCAGGCGGAGTTACGCACAAAGATTGGTCGAGGAATGCTCGGGGTGGCGTGCGGAGATGGCACTGTGGAGGAGGTCACGAGGTCCCGCTTCCCGCCGTAGGAGACAGGCAATAGACCCGCACGGTCGTGAGGCAGCCATTCAACCGAAATCACCGAAAGTGGCTCGATGACGTTCTTTGGGCGTGAGCGCGAACGGGCATTGCAAGTCTCCCAGAATCTTCCGTTGTTCACCGGATCGCGAAGAGAGACACCGGCACGCGAGCTGCCAAGACGAGCTGGGCGTAGGCGTGGGGGCACGGAGAGAACACCAGGCTGTTGGGCGTGTACGGAGCGAGGAGAGAACGAGCTCGGTTGAATGCCGGTTGGCTTAAGGCGAGAGCGAGAGAGAAGGTAGGAGTGGTGCGACGCTGATTTATGAAATCTGGAAAGGAACGAAAATAGGGCAACAACCCTCATTTATGTCCGGTTCATTGAGCGCCGGTTCACCTCTTTTTCCCCCCCTTTTTTTTTATATGAATGTTGAATGCCGTTCTCTTTGAGCGCGGTTTGAGGCCTCTTTCCGGTGGTTGGCGTTGGTTTGGTTTGGCGCAGTCGTAAAATCATTCGCCCATTTATGAACGCGGTTCACACCGAAGCCGGTGAGAAAAGCTCTTGACCAAATCTTGACGCCAGTTCTCATTGAGCCGGATGAGAAAAGCTCTCGTATTCCTTCGAACAGCTGGTTCGATTGAGCGCCAGTGAGGATGGCTTCGTATTCCTTCCGAACGCGGTTCGATTGAGCGCCACCGTGATTAACTCAGTATTCCTTACGAACGCGGTTCGGATTGAGCGCCACCGTGAATAACTTCAGACATCAACGCTGAAAACTTGAACGCCAACTTTGAGCGGCCCACGACATCTTTTAAACGCCGATCTCAACTATAAAAGCTGCAATAACGAGAGAGAAAACGGGATAACCAAACCGGATAAATCGAAGGATAAAGAAAAAGAAAAAAAGCAAAAATCCGTGGTAAACCCCGTAGTACTCGCTTAACGTCGTGAGCCCGACATAATCCGGTCAAAGATATTGGGGACCGACAAGAAGAACGCTCTCACTTCTTCCGACTCCTCACGATCAAAGTGCGGTTTGACTCGTGACCGCTCACAATAAATGATACGTTTGTTTTGGGTGTGATAAAAACGACTCCATGGGAAAACACCTCCTCAACGAAATAAGGGCCACTCCACCGAGTTGAGCTTCCGGAAAAAAGTTCGCAGACGAGACTGAAATAACAGCACCTTCATTCCCGGTCTTAATTCTTTTCGGACTATTCTCCGATCATGAATCCTCTTGACTTTGTCCTTGTAAATGCGGGCGTTTTCATATGCTTCGTCCGAAGTTCTTGAGTTCGGTGATCCGGAGAGCCTCCCTGCACCCGCTTCGTGATGTCAAGATTCATGGCCTTGTCGCCCGAAATGCTCGTGCTCGATCTCAGCGGGTAGATGGCACGCTTTTCCATATACAAGCCGATAGGGACTCATCCCAAAATGCTCTTGAAAGCAGTTCGGTATGCCCAAAGTGCGACAGATTCACCTTCATTGACCGATCCTTCCGGATGGTTGGACCGTCTTCTCAAGCACACTCTTGATCGCTTGTTGCTTGTCTCACCGTCACAAGTCTCGGATGATATGACGTGGACACCTTGTGGGTGATGCCATTCTTCTCCATGAGCTTTTGAACAACTTATTACGTAAATGTGCTCCCCATCACTTATGATCGCCTTGGGAACCCAAACACGCAAAGAATGTTCTCTGCACAAACTTCAAGACAACATTAGCATCACTAGTCCTCGTGGGAATTGCTTCTACCCACTTGGACACATAATCTACAACGAGTAAGATATATTCAAAACCATTAGACTTGGGAAAGGCCCCATGAAATCAATACCCCAAACGTCGAAAATTTCAACTACGGGATATTGTTCGTGGCATCTCATTTCTCCTCCCCACATTCCCAACTCGTTGGCATCATCACATGAAAGGTAGAAGGGTGGGCGTCCTTGAAAAGAGTCGGCGGAAGAGACCACTCTGCAAAGACCTTGAAAGTCGTCTTCGCCCACCAAAATGTCCCCAGCAATGGGTTTCATGACACAACTTAAGGACTTGACTTTGCTCCTCATCAAGGATGCATCTTCTAACCACCTCGTCCTTCCCGAGTTTGAAAAGGTATGGATCATCCCAAAAGTAATTCCTGCATACACTAAAAAATCTCTTCCTTTCTTGGGAAGTCAAATCAGGTCTGAAGGAGCCACAAACCAAGTAATTAACAATATCAAGATACCAAGGCGATGAATTGATTTCCAAACCATGCTCAAAAGGATAAGACTCAGCAAGACTCTCTTGTGCAGGTAAAACGAAAGGGGATTCGTGACGAGACAAATGGTCAGCTATACCATTGTCACTACCCTTCCTATCTATGATTTCTAGATCAAATTCTTGCAAAAGAAGGACCCAACGAATTAATCTAGGTTTAGCCCGAGATTTAGTCAACAAATCTTAAAGCGTGATCACATGAACAATTACCTTAGAACCAATGACATAAGCTCGAAACTTATCCAAAGCAAAGATAACAGCAAAAGCTCCTTTTCAAAGAGTAGTGTAATTCATTTGAGCGTAACTTAAAGTTAAGCTAGCATAATAAATCACACGTAACATTTTATCCACACGTTGACCTAATCAGCTCCCACGTACCACATTGCTAGCATCACACATTATTTGAAGGGTAGCGACCAATTTGGGGCAACAACAACAGGCGATGGTCAATTTCGCTTAAGTAAATTGAAAGCATGCAAACATTTCTCATCAAAATTGAATAGAACATCTTGAGCAAGAAGATGGCATAAAGGTTGACTAATCTTAGAGAAGTCTTTAATAAACCTACGGTAAAACCCGCATGTCCTAAAAACTCTAATCCCTTAACATCAACAGTGGAGGTAATTTCTCAATTACATCCACCTTAGCCTCATCAACCTCAATCCTGTTCCTAGACACAATATGTCCCAATACAATCCCACTCTTAACCATAAAGTGACTCTTTTCCCAACTAAGAGTGAGATTGCTCTCCACACAACGTTTTAACACACGATAAATCTTATCTAGGCAATCATGAAAGAGGATTCGAAACCGAAAAGTCATCCATGAATACCGAGAAATCTCCAATCATCTCGAGAAGATTGACATCATGCATCCGAAAGGTGCGGTGCATTGCACAGGCCAAAAGGCATCCGCCGGTAAGCATATGTCCCAAAGGGACTTGTAAACGCCGTCTTTGCTTGATCCTCTGGAGCAATAGCCACCTGATAATAGCCAGATAAACCATCAAGAAAATAGAAATATTCATGTCCAGCTAATCTATCAAGCATTTGATCAATAAAAGGGAGAGGGAAATGGTCCTTTTTTGTCGCGGCATTCAACTTGCGGTGAGTCGATGCACATCACGCCACCTATAGTAGCCTTGTAGGTACCATCTCTCTTTCTCGGTCTCCACCACCGTGATGCCTCCTTTCTTGGGCACCACATGTCTTGGGCTAATCCCCTCGCTGTCCGAGATAGGGTAGATTAGCCCCTCCATAAAAAACTTCAAGACCTCCTTCTTCACCACTTCACTGAGGATCGGGTTCAGTCGCCTCTGGGCATCAATCACTGGTTTAACTCCATCCTCAAGCGTGATACGATGCAAGCATGTTGCTGGACTGATCCCCTTGATGTCGGTTAGACTCCACCCAAATGCGAGCTTATTCCTCTTCAGAACTGAAAACAGTTCTTCTTCTTCAACATCAGAAAGCTCAGAGGAGATTATTACTGGCTTTTCATTTCCCTCCTCCAGGAAAACATACTTCAAGTGTCTCGGCAGTTCCTTCATTTCTAGAGTGGGCTTGGGCATACTAGCAACTTCACTTGCCCACTCTTCCTCGTCAGCCGATCCTGCAAAAACTTCCTCGAGGCTATGTTCCTGCAACAACACATTCTCGGCCAAGGGATCAATAGCATCAATGAAAGCACAATCATCAATGGAATTTACAGAAGGAAACATCACACTGTCCCTAACAGAAAAAGACACAGTTTCACCAAGCACAGTAATTTTTAAAGTGCCACTCTTAACGTCAATTAGTGTATTGGTTGTGGCCATGAATGGCCTCCCCAATAACAGTGTGTGCTCCTTTCCATCTTCTCTAACCTCACCAATTTCTAACACAACAAAATCAACAGGAACTATCAACCCACCAACCTTAACTAAAATATCCTCAATAATACCCTTCGGATATCTGACGGACCTATCTGCTAGTTGTAGACACATGCGAGTGGGTTTAAGTTCGCCTAATTCTAATTGTTTAAAAATCGAATAAGGCATCAAATTTATCCGCCCCAAATCAAGCATGCCGAAGCCTCCTTACCATTACCTAGAGCAATTTTAACGATAAAACTACACGGGTCCGGGAGCTTGGGAGGTAATCGATCTTTGCGGATGGAATTAGCCGCCTCGGAGACCACGACCTCTCATATTCTCCAAACTTCCTTTTCTTTGAAGCCGCCTTGAAAAATTTGACGTGGTCAGCACATTTCGATCACGTCCAAAAGAGGCAAATTGACATTCACCTCGACGGGAGTTTGTAGAACTCGTTAAGCTGCCGATCTTGTTTCTCATTTCTTAGCGGTGCGGAAAGGTATCGGAGGAGTGTAAGGCTTTGTCGCTTTATGCAATCGGACCTCGAGATCCTTCTTAGTTTCTTCATCTTGAGATTCCACCGCCTCTCGATTTCTCCCCACCTCATTCTCAATCACACGACCACTTCAAAACAAAGGATGTGACCGAGCTTGCTGGGGTTGGCTGGAACTTCCCACCGCTTTTCTTTGTAGTACTGCTCGATGAGCTAGCAAGCGTCCTATTTGCGCCTCCATACGCTTGATTGTGGATTCTAGAACATCAATTCTTTGGTTCGTCACATCAGGTGGTGTTGGAGGTGCCACGATCTTCTTGCCGCTGCGGGTATTCTTCTGCGAGAACCTTCATTGTGGGGTTCTTTGGTCTTCTTTGCCGATATTGCCTCTGCTTCTTGAAATTGTCGTGGTATGAAGGTCTTCAATGGGCGCCCGATTAGAATTCTGCCATTGACTCTGATTTCTCCATCCCACGTTAGATTGATTCCTCCACCCCGAGCCAAATTGTTGCTGATTAGACTCGAACTGTTGTCGGGGTTGGAATCCTTGCATGGCATAGGCTTCTACTTCGCCCTCATTAGTTAGCTCCCCCATCCTGGGGCACGTATCAACGTTATGCCCGGTTTCATTGCAGATACCACAAGGCTCTAAGAATTCCTCGTCTTGGGTTGGTTGATCGTGTTTTCTCAATTTCGGCTCTTGTCCTCCTCATCAACTCGACCACTTGTTTAGTCATGTCGTATGAAGGGTTCACGGCATGAGCCTTTGCTCTCCCACCTCGACTGGACTTCAGTTGTGAAGTAGCAGCCATGGCTTCAAAAATGTCGACGATATCCATCGCCGTCCTAGAACCGATGTCTCCACCCGCAACGTTGTCCACCATGTATTGAAACTCGAGTCAATCCATCATAGAAGAATTGATACAAAATTTCGTGCATCAAGGCATGATGAGGACACTTTTGCAACAAGTCCCCGAACTGCTCCCAAGCTTCATGGAACGGCTCATCACCGTCTCGATTGAAAGTCATGATCCGTGACCTCAACTCTTGACTCTTCTTGTTCGGGTAGTACTTCGTCGTGAACTTGTCGACCACGGCGTTCAGCCTGCGCAGAGTTGGCGAGAGAGCCGTAAACCAAGACTTTGCTCTATCTTTCAGGGTGTACGGGAAACACCGCATCTTCAGCTGATCTTCATTTAGTCCTCCCAGCGGGAAGGACTGCAAAACCGAGCAAAACTCTCTTATAAAGCCCAAAGCATCCTCACTAGCAAGCCCATGGAAAGTAGGCATGAGTGAGAAATGGTTCGGTTTCAACTCGTAATCTCGGGCTGCCGGTCCAAGAACAATTGGGGACGTAGCGGCCCCAATCATCAGCCTATAAAAATCACGCAGAGCACGTGCATTCTCACCCATCTCTCTCAACGGGGGAGTATCTTCAACAATTGGTTGATCTGTGATAAACTGCTCTGACTGTTCACCACTCTCAGAAGTGGTACCAAACTCCTCCAGTTCCGGAAAAAGCGACCTTTTAGTTCTTCGAGTGTGGTCCAACGGGGTAGCAAGCGGTCTATTTAGACTGCGGCGACCTAGCATACAAAACACTCAAACAAGAAAAGATCACACGCAACTGGAGAATAACAAAATAAAAACAAAAGAAACACGGAAAATAAATCAACACAAACAATACGCCTAAAGTTTTCCCCGGCAACGACGCCAAAATTTGTTTAACCAAAAGTATACTCTAAATTGACTCGCAATCGTACGAGGTGTTATAGTAGGGAAAGTTAACCCTAGTCGTCTCTCAAGAAAAACTTAACAGGGCCTAACGTTCGTGTTGCTCACAGAAAACGATTAAATCCTAAACACTCTAATACCAACATGAGATTTTGAGACATAGGAGAATTCAAATACGAGAATCAAACAGCAAACCTAAGCCAGGGTTTGTCAATCCCAAGCTAAACTAATGAAGCAATAGATCTAAACTAGAGGTTGTCAAACCCTAGATGATAAACTACTAAACACAGAATCAGGAAACAAATCAAAAGCAATTAAATAATATCTCCAAACAAGAAACGATGAGATTCAACGAAGAACGATTAATCATGAAATCCGAGTTCAACTCCACTTGCATAAAATTCAGATCATTAAAACCGGAAAGCAAGAACTGATCAAGAGCCCAACAAAACAGGAATTAAATACAAGCAGGATGAATCAATACGTAGATGAAACGATCAAGAACGACGGAACAAAATACTGATAAATTACTCTCAATTCAAATCCAAAATCACACAAGGTATTGCAAGAATCCGTAAATAAAATTGAAGAGAACTAAGTACCGATTACAAGATGTTAAACCAATGTCTGAATTGACTAAAATTGAAGAACAGATCGATCTTTGTTCCAGCGGCACGATGGCGAACGAAAACAGAAAAAATACGTAAAATCCGAACTGCCAAAATAACCTAAATAAAGTATATATATATAGGCATTGAGCGCGGCTGAAACGAGCGTCAGAGAGGGCGAGGATGTTTGGCGTCGAGCGCTGCGAGATGGCGCGCAAGCGCTGGCGGGCGAGCGGGCGAGGCGAGGCGCGGCGAGCGGGCGAGAGGCGAAGCGAGCGCCACTCTGGCGCGAGTAAAATTGGGAACGCGTGCAGATCGAGCCAAGACTGGTCGTGCGCGCGGGAGGCGCTGGTGTGGCGCGCGGCGCGCGGCGCGGCGGCGAGTGAGCGGCGGAGGTGACGCAGGGCGCGCCGCTATGCGAGTGGCGCCACTCCTCGCGCAGTGAAATTGGGAACGCACGGTCGGAGTGAGCGGCGTTCAGCGCGGGCGGGCGGGCGGGCGCATGGTGTGCGCGCGGACGGAGGGCGCTGGACGCCGGGCGCACGCGGGTGTGCGGCGTGTGTGCGCGCGGATGTCGGCCATGCGACGGGGCGTCTTGCGACTTCAACAATTAAATCTCGTTCTCCTTCGTCCGAACTCCGAATTAGGATCCGCTTTCGCCTATGAACTCCTATCGTGATGCTCTTCATTATACTTGATCCTTGGTAGATTCATTTCATCCTATTTAATGCCGATTTTCTGTAAAACATTGAAACGAACCAAGTATGTCCGAAACGATAAATAATAATCGAACTAACGGCATAAATGGGATAAACTAATGAAGACAACATGCAAAACAATACCAAGAATCAGCAAAAATTCATACCAAACAAGTATGTTTACATGCTCACATCCCCTATTTTCATATAGGTTTTGCAGGCTAAGAAGTTGACGGTTGATGCTGACGGGAATGAGCTCCACATATACATTCTCTCAGGATCATGTTTTATGTAAATATGTTACAAACTATACTAGTATGCGAAAGTGTTGAAGAACAAGCTTAACTGGTTTTTGACGAAAACTATGTTTGATATACTATGATGTTTAATAGATATGTATATATTTTGATGAGGGCTATGTCCCTAGGTGTTGTTGATATCGTCATAGTTGCTGTTGGAATTGTTGGTATTGTTTTCGTTTCAGGTTGGCATATACGTATTTACAGGGTATATGCTGTCTGTTTGTCGAATTACCTCCGCTGCTTATAAATAATATTTACCAATATTATTTTTATTATTGATAATATTTTATAATTGTTAAAGATAGAAAGTTTTTAGTAATGTCTCTGTTGCAAGAATGGGGGCGTTACAGTTTGGTATCAGAGCAAGGTTTACATTCCTGTAGACTTGCTAATTGTATGAATGTATGATATGTGTTTGAAAGATTTTGAACTTTTGATTGAGACGAGAGAATGTGTGGGCCATTACCGTTGCTCAACGTCGACTCTCAGGTAAATTATGTTTATGAAAAATGTTTATTTGTTTTTCAAAGTTATGATGTGAGTATGCATTGAAGTGAAATGAAAAGAAGATTGTGTCGGGATAATGTTTGAAAGTTTTCGTATCAAAAGCAATGAGAAAGATTAAGAAGTGTCCACAAGGGACAAAGTATATTGATTTATTATGCTTGATACGAATTAAAGATTTATGCGGTTTCCCGACACATTCTTTATAAAGATAAAGATGAAAGTTCTATGAAGTGTTTCTTAACTTTTGAAGTTTAGTTTTCAAGTTAAGAAATATGTGTTATGCTATGAGAAAGAAAGTAAATGAATTATTTTCATGTTATGAGAAAGAAGTCCTCGAAATATAACCTGTAGGTCTGAAAGTAAATGACATGTATATTCTTGATTTAGAAATTGAAGTATGCCGCCTAGACGAAATCCTGGTCATGAAAATGGGCCACAAACCCCAGATAATGGTGTAGATTTTACTCAGTTTCTACAAACGCTGCAAGGGTTTATGCAGCAACAAGCAAATCGAGGTGTGGGTGTGAACAACCAACCGAGAACTTATGAAATTATAGAACAGTTTAGAAGGACGGATCCACCAAAGTTTAAAGGGTATGAAAGACCAAAAATTGTGGAAGAGTGGATCCGAGTTCTCGAGCGGATTTTTGAATTGATGGGTTGTTCTGAAGAGCAAAAAGTTTCGTGTGCTATATACCAGCTAGTTGAGGAAGCAAGTTATTGGTGGGAGTCGCATACTAGAACAATGACTGTTGAACAACGTCAAGCTTTGACGTGGAATGATTTCAAAGATTTGATTCGGAATCGTTATTTTCCTCAATCATATCGACTGGAGAAAGTGACTGAATTCCTTAACTTAAAGCAGGGTAATATGACGGTGGTAGAATATGAGAGAAATTTTAATAGATTGTCTCGATTTGCACCGTATTTGGTTGATACGGATGAGAAGAAAGCACGACGTTTTGAGCAAGGGCTGCGACCAGAAATTCGAGGAATATTAGCTGGCTTGAAATTGGCAACTTACAGGGAAATAATTGAACGAGCACAAGCTATTTCTAGTGGTCTGCAACTAGAAACCCGAGATGAAAAATGTGAGTCTTATGGAAAAAGAAAAAGGGAGAATTCTGGAAAAAGTGGAAGTGAACGGATTGGCAAGAGATGGCAACCAATATCACGTTCTTCGATAGGTTCGACAAATACTGCAACAAGCACTGACAAGCCTCTGTGCCCAAAATGCAAGAAAAATCATAATGGTGAATGTTGGCTAGGAAAGAATGTATGCTACTCTTGTGGAAAACCAGGGCATGTGTCATATAACTGCCCAAGTAAAATGAGAGATCCTGAAAAGAGAATGCAAGCGCCTGAAAAGAAAGTGAAGCCCCGAGTCTTTGCTATGACACAAGGGGAAGATAACTCTAAGGATGGAGCAGACACGATGTCAGGTATTCTTCAAGTGTCCAATACTCCAGCTTTAGTTTTATTTGATTCTGGGGCTACGCATTCATTTATCTCTACAAATTTTGTTCCAATCTTGAAATGCCTTGTTATGTTGATTGTGATGCACTAGAAGTTAGTGTTCCTTCAGGAAGAACTATTATAACTTCTAGGATGATAACGGGCATAGTAATAGACTTAGAAGGGAAGGAACTAGAAGCTGACCTTCATATTATAGACATGCGAGATTTTGATATAATCCTAGGAATGGATTGGATGGGTAAGATTCATGTAACACTCAGATGTCGTGAGAGGGAAGTGGAGATTCAATGTCCTGGAGAGCCAAAATTTTGTTTTCATGGTGCAAGAACAAAGGCTCCATCCAAGATTATCGGTCTGATAAGCGGCGAAAATGTTAAGAAAAAGAAATTGCTATGGGTATTTAGTTACCATGACCGAAAAACAATCTGAAAAAGTAAGATCACGGAAGTGCCGGTATTAAGGGAATATGTAGATGTGTTTCCTGAGGAATTACCAGGGATTCCACCAAACCGTCAAGTTGAATTTACAATAGATTTAGTACCTGGGGCAGCACCAATCTCAAAAGCACCATACCGAATGGCACCGAGAGAATTGCAAGAACTCAAAGTTCAGTTGCAAGATCTGCTTATCAAAGAATTTATTAGACCAAGTGTATCTCCTTGGGGCGCTCCGGTATTATTTGTGAAAAAGAAAGATGGAACCCTAAGAATGTGCGTTGATTACCGAGAATTGAATAGATTGACGATTAAGAATAAGTATCCATTGCCCAGGATCGAAGATTTATTTGATCAGCTTAAAGGTGCTAGTGTGTTCTCGAAGATTGACTTGAGATCAGGTTATCACCAGCTCAAAATCAAAGAGAGTGATTTACTCAAAACAACTTTTAGAACAAGATATGGTAATTTTGAATTCACTGTCGTACCTTTTGGACTCTCGAATGCACCAGGCGTTTTCATGGACTTGATGAACCGAGTTTTCTACTCATATCTTGATCGATTTGTTATTGTGTTCATTGATGATATTTTAGTGTATTCAAGGGATAAAGAGCAACATGCTGAACATCTCAGGATAGTATTGGAAACATTAAGGAAAGAAAAGTTGTATGCAAAATATCAGAAATGTGAGTTTTGGTTGGAACAAGTTGCTTTTCTTGGACATGTGATCACTTCGAGAGGAGTTGAAGTAGATCCGTCAAAAGTTGAAGCGATAAGCAATTGGAAAAGACCAACCAATGTAAATGAGGTCAGAAGTTTTCTTGGAATGGCAGGGTATTATCGAAGATTTATAGAAGGTTTCTCAAAGATTTCTGGTCCATTGACAAAATTGACATGTAAAAATGAAATGTTTCTATAGAGTGAACAGTGCGAGCAAAGTTTCCAAGAGCTAAAGCAACGCCTCATGTCAGCTCCTGTTTTAACTGTGCCTGATGGTACCGATGGTTTTGTTATCTACAGTGATGCTTCAAAGCAAGGACTTGGATGCGTGCTAATGCAACATGGAAATGTAGTGGCCTATGCTTCAAGACAATTGAAACCACATGAGCAGAATTATCCAACACATGATCTTGAGCTTGCAGCTGTAGTACATGCGTTGAAGATATGGCGACATTATCTTTACGGGAGTAAGTGTGACATTTATACTAACCATAAAAGTTTGAAATATTTCTTTACGCAGAAAGAGTTAAACCTTCGGCAAAGAAGATGGTTAGAGTTGGTTAAGGATTATGATTGTACCATCCATTATCATCCTGGAAAGGCAAACGTAGTTGCTGATGCATTAAGCCGAAAGAGTTACATGGCAACGTTACCTACCAAACAAGAAGACCTAGTGAGAGAATTTCAAAATTAAATTTGGAAGTGGTGACACCACCAAACACCACGACGGGAATCATTTCTGCACTTGTGGTTCGTCCGGTAATTTAAGATCGAATTAGAGAAGCACAGAAGAATGATCCATTTTTGTGTAAAATGAAGAAACGAGCAGAAGATGGTACAATTCAAGGATTTGCTGTTATGACCGATGGTACTCTTGTCTTCAAAGGGAGATTGTGTGTACCGAATAATGAGAATTTGAGACAAGAACTACTTGAAGAAGCTCATAACACTCCATATTCTGTGCATCCTGGAGGAACCAAAATGTACAAGGATTTGAAATCAGTTTATTGGTGGCAGAATATGAAGAGGTCCATTGGAGAATTTGTAGGAAAATGTATTACATGTCAGCAGGTGAAATTTGAACATCAACGACCGTCTGGATTGCTAAATCCACTTGAGATTCCCGAGTGGAAATGGGAACACATTTCTATGGACTTTGTGGTTGGACTACCTCGCACAGTTAGAGGTAATCATGCTATCCGGGTTATTATTGATAGATTGACAAAATCGACTCACTTTCTTCCTATGAAGATGACTTTCAGCATGGATCAGTTAGCTCAACTCTATATTAATGAGATTGTAAGACTACATGGGGTGCCAGTGTCCATTGTGTCTGATCGAGACACGAGATTTACTTCCAATTTTTGGAAAAGTCTCCATTCAGCTCTAGGCACTAGGTTAAACTTCAGTACAGGTTACCATCCTCAATCAGATGGACAGTCAGAGCGAACTATCCAAATTCTGGAAGATATGCTCCGTGCTTGTGTGTTAGATATGGGTGGAAATTGGGAAAAGTATCTACCATTAGTTGAATTCGCCTATAATAATAGTTATCAAGCTACTATTAGGATGGCTCCATTTGAAGCTTTGTATGGAAGAAAATGTAGATCACCAATTCATTGGGATGAGGTTGGAGAGAGACGTATCCTAGGGCCTGAATTAATTGAAGAAACAGTTGGAGTTATCACAAAGATCAGAGAAAGAATCAAGGCAGCCCAAGATCGTCAGAAATCATATGCTGATAAAAGGCGAAAGGACATACACTTCGAGGTTGGTGACAAGGTATTTTTAAAGATAGCACCGATAAAAGGAGTGATCAGATTTGGTAAGAAAGGAAAGTTACAGCCTCGGTATGTAGGACCTTTCGAGATACTTGAAAAGATAGGAAATGTGGCATATCGCCTAGCTTTACCTCCAGATTTGGCTGGCGTTCATGATGTGTTTCATGTGTCAATGCTCAGAAAATATATCTCAGATCCAGGTCATGTTATATCTCATGAGAATTTACAGGTTTCACCGAATTTAACATACGAAGAGGTACCGATTGTTATTCTAGACATAAAAGTGCATACTTTAAGAAATCGAGAAGTACCTTTGGTAAAAGTACAGTGGAGTAGGCATGGACCTGAGGAATCCACATGGGAAAGAGAAGATGAACTTTTGGTTCGCTATCCCAATCTTAGAGAATTTCCAGGTTAATTTCGAGGACAAAATTATTTTAAGGGGGGTAGAATGTAATACCCCGAGAAATTCTCTTAAAGAAGTATGATTTATATATATATATATATATATATATATATATATTTTAAATGTGAGTTAATTTTCTTTAAATTGTGAACTAATAAAAAATTTGAGTTTTGAACGTTTTTTTTACAGGTTGTTCGACTTGAGGGAGGATGCGCCCTAGCTAAATATGTAAGTTTAATGTTATAAGTTCTAATGTTTTAGTAAATTATAATCTAAGCTTATGAGATAAGCTATGAATAAGCTTATTAGATAAGCTATTAACAAGTTTATGGAATAAGCTAGAAATTTCTAGAAAAAGCTAAAGCTTCCTAAGCAAGCTTTAAATAGTGAAAGGATATATATATGTTTAAGCTTCCATAACACACCTTTTCCTCCATTCTTCTCCAAAATTCTCGAAAACACACACAAACACACACTGCAATGTGAAAAATTTTCCAACTCATTTCTACGAAGATCTAACCGTCGAATTCAAGATCCGTCTTCAGACAAATGTAGATCTACACCTCTAGAACGCATTTATGGTTTAAAATTTCAGAAATCATGAAGTTTTGAGGCTCCTAATTTTCGGTCCTTTTGAGTATGTTTGAAGGAGTATGTTTTGTTCGATTATTTCTTGATATTATGTTAGATACCTATGAGTTGTTTAATGTTGAATTTTCGAACTTGAGTTCATTCCTTGGAAGTCTTGAAATTTTTGAAATTATGTCGGTCTAGATCTTGAACTTATGTTGTTGATTTTCTTGATATGCCATCATATGTGTGTTGTTGGTTAAATATATACATGTTTTGTGCAAGAAAAACGATTAAAAATCGAACCCATGTAAAAACCCCATAATGGCCGAATCATATGTCTCACATAAGGTGGGATTTTTGATTTTATTTGATCATTTTGACTTCATATTTGGATTCTATGATTTGAATAAAGCTTAAAATGATTTATTCGGATTTTTCAATGACGTATTCAAAAGTCGGAAAATTTTAGTTTGACTTCGAATTGGGGCTTTCAATGCTAAAGCTTTGATATTCGAGTTTTGATGATTGATTTGTGATCTTTGATGATAATTAAGTATATATAAGGGTTCGTCTAAGATAGACGACGTCTTGTGCAAATTTTCACGTTAGACATAAGTTATGTACATAAGCAAATGTTGATTTTTGGTTAAGACTAGACCATTTGTACATGTTAATGTGTCTTATAATTTTTATGGACATATGAAACTTAGTTAAGAGTAATGTTAAGGTGCTAGGTGGCGCGACATCCGAAGCTCAAGGACGAACAACCAAGAAAAAGTTAAAGAGCTTTATTTCGAAACGTCTACACGAGGTGGGGTTTACTCTATCTGTAAGTATGTTGTATGGTTATAATCATTATTGTGTTTTGTTCATGCATGTGAGCTAGAATGTTAAAGAAGTACCCTCGAGGAGGCCGAGCCTAGGGTAGCGATCTACCCTCGAGGAGACCCACAGGGGTCTAGTGTAGCGATCTACACTCGAGGAGGCCGGACCTAGTGTAGCGATCTACACTCGAGGAGGCCCACCAGGGCTCAATGTTAAAGAATTACGCTCGAGGAGGCCCATAAGGGGCTTACCAACGCGATAAATAATGAGTACCCGCAAGGGTAACTGTTAAAGAAGAGTTCATTATGTTGTGAGCATTACGCAATTGGTTATAACTACTTGCAGTGTATTCCCCACTGAGTATGTTTACATGCTCACATCCCCTATTTTCATATAGGTTTTGCAGGCTGAGAAGTTAACGGTTGATGCTGACGGGAATGAGCTCCACACATACATTCTCTCAGGATCATGTTTTATGTAAATATGTTACAAACTATACTAGTATGCGAAAGTGTTGAAGAACAAGCTTAACTGGTTTTTGACGAAAACTATGTTTGATATACTATGATGTTTAATAGATATGTATATATTTTGATGAGGGTCAGTGTCCCTAGGTGTTGTTGATATCGTCATAGTTCTGTTGGAATTGTTGGTATTGTTTTCGTTTCAGGTTGGCATATACGTATTTACATGATATATGCTGTCTGTTTGTCGAATTTCCTCCGCTGCTTATAAATAATATTTACCAATATTATTTTTATTATTGATATTATTTTATAATTGTTAAAGATAGAATGTTTTTAGTAATGTCTCTGTTGCAAGAATGGGGGCGTTACACCCTTACTAGCAGCTCGTCTAGCATAGGGCCGATATCGTCATTCTCTCGTAGATAGGTAATATGCAATATGCTCAAAACAGGCAAGTCAATTAACTTTTTGCAAAATAGACATATGCTCATTATCATAAACTTATGCAAACACATATTTTAGTTTAGAAATCCCACCTGGAAATCTGGCTTACTCGCGACTTTCTGCTTTTCCTTTCTTGATCTCTATCCCGCTTTCACTTGCTCCTTAATAAAGAGATAAGAGGAATAAATACGGGAAAGAGGAACTAAGAGTTTCTAACTCTTGAGCCTCTATTAAACTCTCTCGATACTCTATGGTTAAGCTAATCTGCTAGGTCAATGCATCCAAAACTAAACTATTCAACTTATTAAGAATGTATTTTATAAGAACTTAAATCTTTTCAACTCCTTATATATATATATAAGGGGTACCATAATGATATAAGAAAATCTTTAACTTTCAAATCTTTTCATTTGGAAACTTTGATCAAGTAAGTCTTGATCAAGTTACATAATCACGAGAATCTATATTTTGAAATCAATTTCCAAATATCAAACTATAATCACAAAGTCCTTTGAAATACGCAAACTAACGAAATCTAAATTTTTCATATAAGCATAGAAAAATCTCAATAAATCAAAATAAGCTAATTTCATATACTAGATCATACTTTTGAAATCAAACTAATCAAATAAAATCAAAATAATAAGTTCTTGATATTCCATAAGCATACTAAATTAGGGTTTTCACGTAAGTTGGATTTAACTCCAATTTCTTTCACCAAACACAAGCATATATATATACTCACATATATAGTAACTTATTTTAAACAAATCAAAGCCAAATCATCTTAAAATCAAGGCTATAATTTTCGGTCCTCACAATAAATTCAAAGGGTTCGATTTTTATTTCCGTAATCAACTCTAATCATGTTCAAACGTCTTTAATTACATAAATACAAGCTCAATTTAAGAAATCATCAACTATTCCTCAAAGTAAGAATTAGGGTTCTTGACTAAAGTTTGGATTTTTCATGAAAATAGACACATTAACCCACAATTCAAGTATAATCACTAGGTCTAGCATCAATTGAAGCATATTATAAAAGATCAACGTTTTTCCCCAAAATCCTTTAAGAGGGCCGAAACTTAGGGGTTTTGAAAAGGGGATTTTTCTTTGTTTTCTCAACATAATATCACTCATAATAGGTAGATCTATGCATATGTCAACTAAAAATCGAAGAATAAAAGTTTGTAAAGAACATGGCCAAATGGCCGAAACATATGGGGGTTTGGGGATGGGTTTTCATCTTGATTTTCTCTTCAAAACTTGAATAAGGTTAGTGGTTTACCTTCTTAAGACGTCGATCTACCGATTTGAGAAGGTTTGGAAGTCCGGATCTTGTGCTTGAAGAAGAAAATTTTCGGTAGTGTGTGTGTGTGTGTGTCTCGAAAATGAGAGGAAAAAAATGGGAGGAAAAGGTGGAAAAATGATGTCTTGGAAGCTAAGTTTACATTTATATATAAAGTCCTATCTCACTATTTCAATCTTCTCTCATAAGCTATTTAAATGGCTTCTTTGATAAGCTATAAGGTTCTAGATAATTCTTAGCTTCTTTAGCAAGCTTAAATAAACATTTGGGCTCATTAATACCTTTTTAGTGCTAGGCCCAATTTATTAGAGACGTTAAGTCTTCAACCGAACATATACATATATTAGAAAATATGTGCTCAACAAAATAGGGATATAATATTCATATCTCTTAATTTTAAGAAATCAAATAGAAAGGTAAAAATTTGCTAGCAAGTTGAAATCTTATTTATCACTCTTTCTAAATTAAACTTTGAACTAAACAATAAATAAAAATTTATTGTTAAATCAATCAACTGTAAAATTCTAAAATAAATCTTTAAGTTGAAACTTTATGAAATCTTATCTGAGGATGCATTGTCCCTAGTCACTCACGTAATTAATTTCTAATTAATTACGTACTTAGCGCTTAATCAGAGCTATGAAAATCGGGGGTATTACATTCTCTCCCCCTTAAAGAAATTTCGTCCCAAAATTTAGTACCTCTGTAAATAGCTCGGGGTACTTCTCTTTCATCTTCTCTTCTAATTCCCAAGTCGCTTCTTCTGGGCCATGATGTCTCCATAGAATCTTGATTAAAGGAATCGACTTATTCCTTAGTTGTTGTTTCTTTCGATCTAGGATACATTCTGGCCTCTTTTCATAGCTTAGGTCATACTCAAGAACTATATCTTCTTGGTTGATAACATGGTTCGGGTCATAGACGTACTTCCGTAACTCAGACACGTGAAATACATTATGAACTTTACCAAAATTGGGTGGTAACGCCAACCTGTACGCAACAGGCCCAATCTTCTCTAAAATCTCGTATGGTCCGATGAACCTCGGCTTGAGCTTTCCTTTAATTCCGAACCTGTGCACTCCTTTCGTAGGTGAAACCTTCAGGAATACTTTATCTCCGATTTCGAATTTCAACTCAGTTCGTCGCGTATCTGCATAAGACTTTTGGCGATCCTGAGCTTCTTGAATTCTCTTCTTAATTTGGCGTATGATATCAATCATTTCCTCAACTGCTTCTATGCCGAGAATTCTTTTCTCTCCAACTTCATCCCAATACAAGGAAGATCGACATTTCTTGCCGTACAACGCTTCGTAAAGTGCCATGTTGATGGTTGCTTGGTAGCTATTATTATAAGCAAACTCGATCAAAGGCAAAGCTTGCTCCCACTGTTCTCCTCGATCTAAGACAATGGTTCTGAGCATATCTTCTAGAGTCTGAATAGTTCTTTCTGTCTGTCCATCGGTCTGTGGATGGAAGGCTATATTGAAATTCAGCTAGGTGCCCATTTCTTTTTGGAAACTTGTCCAAAATCACGAGGTGAACTTGGAATCTCTATCTGAGGTAATTGACACAGGAACTCCGTGCAATCGTATGATTTCACGTACGTAAATCTGAGCTAGCTTATCGGCTCCGTACGTCACAGGAATTGGAATAAAATGGGCGCTCTTGGTCAATCGATCAATAAATACCCAAATGACTGTATTTCCACGTTTGGACTTGGGTAATCTGGTGATGAAACCCATAGCAACATAGTCCCATTTCCACTCAGGAATGTCAAGATGTTGTAGTTTTCCATGTGGTCTCTGGTGTAGCGCTTTAACTTGTTGACACGCCAAACACTTCTCGACAAACGACGATATCTCTTGTTTCATACCCACCGACATGAAATTTCTTTTTAGATCTCTATACATCTTCGTGCTTCCAGGGTGAGCGGTATAAGGCGTGTTGTGTGCCTCCTTCAGAATCTCTTCCTTTAATTTCTTATCATTGGGTACACATATCATGTTCCCAAGCATGAGGGCATTGTCTTTTGCGTCATGGAACTCTGTTGATCCTTCGGTTCTCACCTTTAGCCTTAACTTTTCTAATTGTTCATCTTGACGTTGAGCTTGAACAATTCGACTTCTCAGGTCAGGTTCTAGAACAAGGGTTGCTATGATACCTTGAGTGGTCTCAGGTGGTAACACCACTTCTAATTTCATCTTCTCGAACTCCTTAACTAGCTCTTCGTTCTGGGTAAGAACAAATGCTAATTGAGTCTTGCTCTTCCTGCTTAATGCATCGGTGACTACATTCGCTTTTCCTGGATGATACTTAATTTCGCAATCGTAATCTTTAACTAGCTCTAGCCATCATCTCTGACGCATATTAAGATCCTTTTGCTCAAAGAAGTATTTCAGGCTCTTGTGGTCGGTGAAGATCTCACACTTTGATCCATATAAATAATGTCTCCAAATCTTCAACGCATGGACCACGGCTGCTAGTTCTAGGTCATGGGTAGGGTAATTAAGCTCATGCGGTCTTAGCTGTCTTGAAGCATAAGCAATTACCTTACCTTCCTGCATGAGTACACATCCTAGCCCGTTTCTTGAAGCATCTGTATAAAGCGTATATTCTTTATCGGGCTCAGGTACTGTTAATACTGGGGCTGCAGTCAACATATCCTTCAATTCTTGAAAACTTTTCTCGCACTCTATGGTCCATTGGAATTTTACTCCCTTTCGAAGTAATTGCGTCATTAGTCTAGCAATCTTCGAGAATCCTTCGATGAATCTTCGGTAATAACCAACTAGACCAAGAAAACTCCGAATTTCATTTGGTGTTGTAGGCGATTTCCATTCGTGCACAGCTTGCACTTTCGCAGGATCCACCTTGATTCCTTCTGCTGAGACGATATGACCAAGGAAATTCACTTTTCGAAGCCAAAACTCGCACTTGTTGAATTTGGCATACAACTTTTCGGTTCTCAACGTATCCAAGACAGTTCTCAAATGGGTTTCGTGTTCTTTCTTTGTCTTGGAATACACAAGAATGTCATCTATAAAGACCAAAACAAACTTATCGAGGTATTCATGGAAAACACGGTTCATCAGATCCATGAACACCGCTGGAGCATTGGTCAGTCCAAAGGGCATTACGGCAAACTCATAATGACCATACCGAGTTCGAAAAGTAATCTTCGGTATGTCTTCTTGCTTAATCTTTAACTGATGATATCCCGATCTCAAATCGATTTTTTGAGAAAGCTCCTGCTCCCTTCAATTGATCAAACAAATCATTAATCCTCGGCAATGGGTACTTATTCTTCAGAGTCAACTTATTTAATTCCCTGTAGTCGATGCACATTCACAAAGTGTCATCCTTCTTCTTAACGAATAATACCGGTGCTCCCCATGGAGATACACTTGGTCGGATAAATCCCAAATCCAATAATTCTTGTAATTGGATCTTCAATTCCTGAAGTTCCCTTGGCGCCATTCGGTATGGTGCCTTCGAAATTGGGGCTGACCTAGGTTCTAAGTCAATGGAGAACTCTAATTGTCTATCCGGTGGTAATCCAGGTAAGGATTCCGGAAAAACATCTGGGAATTCTCTCACAACTGGGACATCTTCTACTTTCCTTTCAACTTCATCTTTTCCAGCCAAATACACTATATAAGCGCGTGCTTCATCTTGTCTTAGCAGCTTCTCCGCTTGTAAGGCTGAAATAATAGGTACTCTCTTATGCCTTTCATCTATCCCGTAAAAACAGGTTGGCTCTTTGTCTGGTGGTTGGAATGAGATCTCACGACTTTCGCAACGAATCGTTGCAAAGTTTTGGGTTAACCAATCCATTCTCAGAATTATATCCACATCCCTCATTGGCAAAAGACGCAAAGATTCTGCTCTCAACTTGAGAGGACCTAACTCAAATTCTAAGTTAGGGCACTCATGCGTGATTCTATCGCTTCTGCCTAACGGCGTAAGGACTCTTATATCAGGATTAGATCGTTTACTGGAAGCTCAAGAGTATCTACGCATGCTGAAGAAATAAAGGAATGCGAAGTTCCAGTATCGAAAAGAATTATGACAGGTATATCTCTCAAAGTTCCCATACCTGTCAACTGTCCCGCTTTCTTATCGGTTGATTTCTGGTTTAGGGCAAAGGCTCTCTGATGCTGGGTTTGTGGTTGAACTTGCTATACTGGTTGAGCGATAGAGTTTGATATGCTTTAATAGCAATTGTAGAGTCATTGGAAATTGAGCTACCGGTGTTCGAGGAACATCGGAAATGGCAACCGAGGAACATCGGAAATGGCAGTCATAGCTTTCATAGATTGAGTCTTGCGGGGAGGATTTGGTCTGGATCCACTTCCTGACGCCTTATCTCTGTTTGGACAGTTGTTAGCATAGTGGCCCACTTGACCACAGTTGTAACAATTGTTACTTCCCCATTTACAAACTCCAGAGTGTGCCCGATTGCATTTCTGACATACAGGTCTAGCTTGATTTGGGAAAAACCGAGGTTGGCCTTGAAACGATGGTCGAGATTGACCTTGGGAGAATTGTCCCGATTTTTGCCATTGCTTCTTATTCGGAAAATTCTTATTCTCCCACCTTCTCTTATTTCCAACCTTCGGATCAGTCAGCAATAGCTTTGACGGGTTAGGATTATGGGTGGATGCTGGAGTCGGATCAGACGTAATCTTCTCAGGACGAATTTCCATTTCCATATCAAGCGCCCGATTCAGAGTCTCCGCATAAGACATCGGAGGTTGGCTTGCCAGTACTATTCTCATTTCTTGGTGTAATGCAGAGCGAAATAATTCAGCCATCTTCTCATCGGTGTCGACCTTATAAGGTGCATATCGAGCCAACTTGCAGAACTCTCTGTCGTATTCAGCTACAATCTTCTTCCCTTGCTTAAGATTAGCGAACTCAATCTCTTTCTGTCTGCGATAACTACGTGGAATATACTTGGCCAAGAGTTCTTCCTTGAAACGCTCCCACGTGAAAACGTCTAGCTGTTATGGCGTAAAGGTTCTCTGACGAGACTCCCACCAATAATCTGCAGATCCCTTGAGCTAGAAAGAGATACATAGCATACATTCTCGATCGGTGCATTCCAAAAATCAGAAAATACGGTCCATAGTCCTAACCCACTCTTCAGCCTCAGATGGATCACCAGATCCAGTAATAGTTGGTGGATTTTGACGAAGAAAAAGTTCGGAAATCTTGCGATCAAGACGGGGAGGTGATTGATTAGGTGAGTTCTGAGGTGTTAGTTGACTCTCTTGAGTCTCTTCTTCAGGTATTGGGTTTTGACGTCTTCTTGGCATACTGAAAGAATTTAAGAATTTGAATCGTGGATCAAAGGAAGCAATTCTTATCTCATAACAGATTAAAATGGTTGCGGAATTTAAACAAATCAGTTTGTTGATAAGTTATTCGTCACGAATAAAAGAGTTGCAAAGCTCATATACTGAAATATTCAATTTATATAATCTTGGAAAATTGCCTCTTTGAGGACTTTTTAACAAAAGGGGGAAAATTACCATAAGTGGGTCTGGGCTATGGTGATGCTTTATCTATACAGCATTCCTACGGACTATCCACATACATACCGCATACATATACATCGACAGACTGCTACTACAACTACTTATGTGCATCGCTACTATACATTGTCATACTAACAACATCGTACTATCGCACACAAGATCTACTACTAATGACTACTGCTTGGACCAGGCTCATCATCTCTGGTGATGTTCATCTCTACATCAGCTCCACTGGTCGCTGCTTCTTCGTCAAAGTAGCGATCAATCTCATCTTCCCAATCAGGGCTGCCGTGTCTTGGTGCTGCAAACTGCAAAGGCTCTATCTCTTCTTCATTGTAGTCTGGCACTGGTGGTTTAGGAGCATTGGGGTTGTTGTCACGTGAAATTACTTTAAACTCAGGATGTAGAATGTAGGGGTCAGTAACAAAAGACATTTCACTGACTGGGAGATACTCAAGCTTACACTTGCCAACGGACTCAATATGTTCAGGTTCATACCGATAAGATCTGGAAAGACCTGATGGTCTAGAAGAACTAGTCCCTTCATCTGCAGGAGGAGGTGACTCTCGAAATGTATGAATCTCACGTAAACAACTAGGAATATCAGCTGAAATTGACTGGGACTCTGGAGTTATAACGAGAGTGTCAGGAGGAACTGCGTGAATTGGGTAAGAGCTAGGAATTACTTCAGAAACAAAATTACTGGGGCCACTCTGAGAAGACATTGGATTATCAAAATAAATCGGATAAGAAGGCGAGTCAAAAATAAACGGTTGCTCTAATAGATCCGCATCAATTTCCGGTATCGCTGGATCCGGATAGGGAAGAAGAATATTTTCAGCAAGAAGCATATCAACAAGCCACGGATCTAATGTAGGGTGTAAATACAAATCAGCAGGACCCCGATGGATATCTGAGTCCATCAATAGAGGAGAATCAGCTGGTTCAACAATGTCGTGAACTAAAGGAGTACGATCAATCAACATAGGCTCATCAAATCTCGGAGCCGGGATAACAGGGGGTGACACAACAATAGCAGGCTGAGGAGAATGATCATCCCGCCTCACATAGTGCTCCGCAAAGAGCTAACGAACAGAAGAATGAAAGCTCTTAAGAGGAGGATAGTCACCTGGGGGTGGACCTTGATGATCCCGATTCCGTGCCCGAACAAGCGCATGGAATCCAAGGAAATCCCCCGACTCTTCAGGATTTCTAGAAAAATCTATGTAATCAAGAGCATTGGAAGAACCCCATCCTTGCCAGTGTGCTGGCAAGACCTGAATTAATCGAAGTATTGCATCGAAATCGTTAACCCCATGCTGCCTAACCAGAAACCAGTTCCAACAAAACTGATCGAGAAAATCTGAGAATACCGTGTACTGCTCCGGCTTGAGCTCGTAAAATCTGTCGGTACGTCCAATCAGCAGAGTTCTAACTCTAGTACTTTTACGCGGAGTAGACCGCATCCTCGGTATCCTAAATAATAATCATAACTTAAATATCAGGACAATCACATCGATATGTCCCATTTCCCATCTTGGGATACTAATCAAATTGTATGCATAATCAACTCATATAGCATACAATACTAAGCATGTAAAGATCACACAAAGCCATAAGCAATGCAGAAAGAATTCTGAACTCTTTATGAAAAATCAACTACTTGTACCTGGTTGTGTTGGAGATGACAGACTTGAAATGCTGAGCTCAAATGATTTAAGACAACTGGGTTAGACTCAAGTCAGACTCACAGGACCAGAGCGAACAACTGCTCTGATACCATTCTGTCACACCCCGACTAAACTAATCTCGTATTAACTGACTAATCGGAGTGCGACGGGCGGAAAGAAAAGGAATGACTAACTATTTCAAGAGACTCGTGATCGAGCTAAAAACACACTCAAATTACTCGCAATCGTACGAGGTAATCGTAGCGTGATAAGTTAACACGAGTCGTCTCTCAAGGAAAACTTAACAGGGCCATTGTTCGTGTTGCGCACAGAAAGCGATTAAATCCTAAACATTCTAACATCAACGAGGGTTGAACATGCAAGAATTGAAATACGAGGAATTAAACAGCGATCCTAAGCTAGGGGTTGTCAATCCCGAGCTAAACTAATAAAGCAATAAATCTAAACTAGGGGTTGTCAATCCCTAGTTGAACTACGAAAGCGATAAATCAAAAGCGGTAAATAAAAGCATATGCAATTCTATTATTCATAGGGTTTGTCAAGCCCTAATCTAAATCTAATTGCAGATAAATCATAATCATCAATCCATCACAAAGAACATGAGTAACACGTGCCTCTAAACGCTCAAGAGTTGCGTCTCTATCATCCAATGGCGAACTCTGATGGTCAGTGGTCGCCTGAGCCTCATAGGGTGAGCTTGGAGGCTCCCCTATTGCATCTTGTTGGAGCAACTCATCCATCTTCTCAGTCATCATTTCTAATTTTTCTTGCAAGCGTCTGATTTTGGTGTCGTCAACATCCAATCGTTGGTGGCGAGTCTGTATCAATTCGGTCTCCATATTATCCAACGGATACCTCTGAGGTGGTGGTGGAGGAAAATACTCCTGTGGCGGGTGGTACCACTGTTGCTGTAGAGGTTGTTGCTGTTGTGGATCATAATATCCATAGTCAGGTTGTGGGTCCCAACATCTCGAATCGGGATGTGGTTCCCACCATTCTGAATCGGATTGAGGAGGCTGTTGCTGCTGTGGATCCCACCATCCCAAATCGGGTTGTGGATCCTAATATTCCGGGTTGGGTTGATTCCACAACTCCGAGATGGGTTGGTTATTCCACCCCAAACCATATTGTTGCTGGTAAGGCTCAAATTCCTGTCGGGGTTGGAATCCAAGTGCGTCATAGACCCCGGCGTTGCCGTCAAAAGCATACATCTTCCATCAAACGGCGGCAACCTAGCATTCACAACACTCACACAAAAATGGATCACGCGCAACTGTAGTATAACAAAATAAAAACGAAAAGAAAAACAGAAAATAAACAACACAAACAATACGCCTAAAGTTTTCCCCGGCAACGGCGCCAAAATTGATCGAGCTAAAAACACACTCAAATTCACTCGCAATCGTACGAGGTAATCGTAGCGTGATAAGTTAACACGAGTCATCTCTCAAGGAAAACTTAACAGGGCCATTGTTCGTGTTGCGCACAGAAAGCAATTAAATCCTAAACATTCTAACATCAACGGGGGTTGAACATGCAAGAATTGAAATACGGAGAATTAAACAGCATCCTAAGCTAGGGGTTGTCAATCCCGAGCTAAACTAATAAAGCGATTAATCTAAACTAGGGGTTGTCAATCCCTAGTTGAACTATGAAAGCGATAATCAAAAGCGGTAAATAAAAGCTTATGCAATCATATCATTCATAGGGTTTGTCAATCCCTAATCTAAATCTAATTGCAAATAAACAAAAGCGATAAATCATTAAGCAAATTAAACCAGCGGAACTTGAAAATCAATCCATTGTCACTATGAATTGAATTGACAAAATCATCAAATAATAATACTAAAATTGATTACGAAAGAACGATAATCCAAAGCATAAATTGTTAACCAAGATTGTTCAATGAAACAAAAGCAAGAATTAAAACTATGAATCTAACTCGTTGTTGTCTCAAGAATTCCGGGAAGGAAGGCGATGGAGAGCAGCGCCATCATGTCCGTAAGAAAAGGAACCAAAATCAAGAACTAAAATGCGGACAATTCACTCAACCCTAGCGCATATTTATATTAAATGAAAGTGAGCGGCGTTGAATGAACGCACGCCGTAATACATTCTCCTTGAATATGAACGCTGGTTCAAAATGAACTCGCGAGTAAAAATTGGAGAACGCACGCTCATATCGAGCGCCTATTGAAAAGGTCTTGCGCTTACTAAAACATTTTCTCATTTTCAAAAGTCGTCTGGCCAGACATATTTTATGTCTGTATGATCCATATCAGTTCTCATATATTATTATCATAACATCATCACATGTTGGTAGCGAACCAACAACTATTAATCTCTTTATAACATCATCGTACGTTGGTAGCGAACCAACAATTTTCACTATCATCATACCAGCCATCTCCACACATATCAATATCATTACGTTGGTAGCGAACCAACAACTTTCAATATCATCATACCAGCCATCTCCACACATATCAATATCATTATACGTTGGTAGCGAACCAACAACTTTCAATATCATCATACCAGCCATCTCCACACATATCAATATCATTATACCAGCCATCTCCACACATAACATGATCATATCAATTTAATCCTAGCCAGGTATTCTGCATCCGGCTTAGGAACAAACATTAATTTCTCTTAAGTCGGGAGCGACCCAACAACTGATTTACTTTCATAGTTGGCTTGCCCAACAACATGATAGGATCATACATAAAAACATAAACACTTTGGGCAGGTAATCATCATTTCTCAACAGAAATACTGTAAATAAATACTTTTCATTTGCAGAAGCAAAATAAATAAAAGAGTTTTCGAGTAAAGCCCACCTGGTACGTAGCTTTTCAATAAAGTTCCTTTCTAACGTCAACACTCAAGTCCACGTCCCACCTTAACGTAAGAACTATTTTAGTACATTGGTCACGTTTCGATAGAGACGAACATCGTCTATCGTCCTATGAATCAAATAAGGCTAACGTCGGACTTATTTTGACGTTTCCTAATCAAAATGATGTCGATTATGAAATCGCTCACCATATAAGAGATATTTCATCTCTTTAGCACCTAATGTACGTTTTAATGTACTTACGTAACGTAAGTTACATTGTTACTTAATGTACTACGTCACATTGATCACGTATTATCGAATTTCGTGCAATTTGACCTTGGTCAACGTTTTTGGTCAACATTTTGACTTTTAGTCAACAATTTGACTTTGGTCAACATTTTAGTCAACATTTTGACTTTTTAATACTATATATGTACTTTGATATTTTATGTACAATTCTTGTTCCAAAAGTTCTCATAAAATCATAATATGTCTAAAACATCATTTTAGAACATATTATGCAATTATATTTGATAAAATAAATTTATAACATTAATATCCTTTAGTCTATGGTTTTCTGTCATTATGAATTAATGACCTTAGACTTATACAAAAATTCCCATAAATTCACATAACACTCTATTTTAATAGAGGATTAATAATATGTAATTACTTAGGTCAAAGAAAATTTATACACCTTAGTATTATACTATATGGTTTTTGAAAACTTTAATTTAACTAAGCAAACATTTTTCAAAAATTCCAATAAATTCACATAACACATAATTCTCTATAAGCATCCTAGCTATAACATAATTTTTATTTATTATGAACCATTAAATTAAATCTTCCTAAGTCATTTTCGAAAATTTTGACTTAGGTCCAAATAATTTTTAACAAATCCAATAAATTCATACAACACTATGTTATGAATCTACACTATCAATATGCTATGACAACACTTAAACATGGATCATATCACAACATGTTATCATACTATAATTTTTTCGAAAATCATAGACTTATATACTATAGTTTTCCAAAAATTCCACATAAAATCATACAAGCTTATTTAATACCCTAGATCATTATTTCATGCTCAAATCAACAATTAAAAATCATAATCATCAACATATGGTACCCTCAAGTATTCGGTCAACATGTAGATTTTAATAGCATGCTTAATTTTGTGATATAATCATACTACATTCTTAATAATATCATATAAACATAATTTCTACACACTTTAGCATATGATCTATAATTTTCGAAAATGTCACAAACAAACTAAGCTTATAACATAAATTCTAACGGATGAAAATCGAAAATTCTAGCATGTATACGAAACTCGGAAGATTTCTAACCTTTTAATCGGTGTCGATTTCTTACGGCAATGTTTATTTGATCTAAGTTTTTGATTGAACTTGAAGCACTCTCTTTATTTTTCCTCCCTCAATTTTCGATGGTTATGGGTTGTAAAATGAGAAATGGTTGCCTTCATCTTATATTTATAGAGTTAATTCACTTGTAGTATAATTATTACACATAAAATATCAACTAACCCACTTGTACAAATAGACAAAATTTTATCCTTATCATGATATACTTTAATGATAGCATACCTTATCTCTTAATTGTCCACTTGGTAGAGCATAAGACAAAGTTTTCTTTTCTTCCTTCTTAATTATTGTAGTTCACGCAACTTATGAATAATTGAATTTAAATTTTTTTTCCATTCTTAATCATACTATGCTTACGGCATCTTTATGAAAAGAGAAATGTTCATTTCACACTTATGATGTTCACGGTACCTTGAATAAATATGGTAATGATTTTAATTTTTTATTTTTTTTTATTTTTTTTTATGACCATATACTCAAATCATTACTCATCACTGTTATTATTATCAACTAATCAAGAATACCAATTTTTTTCCTTTTCTTAGTTATAATCGGCCACTTGGATTTAATTAGAAATGATTTCTAATTTTTATACTATCATATACTTTATTATTATTATAGGATAATGACATATTTGAAAAGTCAAATATTTCAACTAGGATATATGTCATTATCATAAGGTAAGAAAAATTATTTTCTCACCTTTAAAAGTCCACAATTTCGGCTATAATAAGATAGGGATCATAGATTACTTGTTCAATTTGAATACTTAGTCTATCTTATCTTATAATAATACCTTATCAACATCATGATAACATAGCATGATATTTTCTTTCTTTTCACACTTATGGTCCATATTTTCGGCCACTAGTGTACAAAGGTGTAGGTTACTTGATCAAATTGATAACTATCTCTACTTTACACCTAATATCATGCTAATATCATAATCTTATCTTTACATTAATTAAAGCATGATATGAATCAATTTTTGTCACATAAAATGACACAATTTTCGCCACTTTTGGTACAAGTGGTCTCCCACTTGTGCAAGTTGATAATACACCTCAATTTATCCTTAATAATATCATACTAATATAATAATTATCATATATTATTATTTGGATAAGAATTAAATTTAATTTCTCACATATAGAAATTTTCGAAAACAATATATGGCCATAATGCTATATATTTTATTTTCTTGTAATATATAGCTATGTGACATATTATAAATCTTTTATGATGAATTAAATCATAGAAAAATATTTAGAAAAATTTTAACACATAAAACCCTAATTTCGAAAATTAGGGTTTTCGAAATTAGCATAATTGTTCAATTTCTATTCCTTAATTCTCTAGCATTATTTTGATGATAAATAATGCTCTTATAACATAAAATAATCATAGGAATTTGAATTTTATAATTCCATGATCATTTGGCTAAGTTATCGAATTATCTCTAAACGTAGACGTTTGAAACGTCTCTATATTCTCATAATTAAATCATCTCTAAAATGTCCAAAATAAAGTTGTAACAACTTTATTTATTCCATTAATAATAAGGAATTTTGAATTCTAAGCTTAAATGCTTAAAAATACTGTAAGACTTAACTGTCGAATTTAACCGACGTTAGAACAATACGTTCGAAGGAATATCAGAAACTATATTTCTTAATTCACTAAGCGTCAGTGAATGTCACACAGAACTTATCAAATTATGCTTAGTCAATTCGAGCGTTGACTAATTAAGAGTTTAATTATCGAGGCTAAACTCTAAATTACGATTTTAATTATCGTAATTAAGCATTAAAACTGCGGGATATTACATTCTACCCCTTAAAATAAATTTCGTCCCGAAATTTTCATATCTTAGGACAGTACGGGGTATCTTTCCATAACACTCTCTAGTTTCTTACGTGGCTTTCTCTTGTCCATGGTTTCTCCATTGGACTTTCACTAACGGTATAAACTTTGTTTTCTCAACTGTTGAATTTTACTATCTCAATAATCATAGGTTCTTTTCCCTTACTCATATCTTGGTTCAAGGATAACGTCATCATGACGAATCACGTGTTCTAGATCGTACATGTATTTTCTTAACTATGCCACGTGGAAATACTCTGTACATTCCCCAAATTGGTGGAAGTATCAATCTATAGACTACTGAGTCTAACTTTCTAGGATCTCATAAGGTTCTAATAAAACGTAAGTTCAACTTTCCTCTTTCTCCAACATAATAATTTCTTTCAATGGATGAACTTTAAGAAAACTTTATCTCTACATTCAAAATGCAGTTCATCTCTACGCATATCAGCGTAAGACATTTTATCTTGCACAAGTTTCTTTTATTCCTTGCCTATCTTGGCAAACATCTTAATCATTTCACTCACAATATTAGCTTTAAAACTTTCCTCTTATTTTCATTATCACAATAAAGAGGTGATCAACACTTCCTTTCGTACTACACCTCATATGGGCTATATTGATCACTTTTTGACAATCGTAGTCGTAAATGATCTTAATAAGTGGAACAAAACGTATTTCCAATGTGTACTTTCATTTCGGCTCTATATCCTCAACATATCGTAGAATGTTGATATCGTTCTTTTCTAACTGTCCATCCATCTTGTGAGCGAAAGTTATGCTCAAGTTAAATTTCGTGTCTCTCTTTTGTAAGCTAATCCATAATCTAGAAGCAACCTTAGAATCTCTATTAGATATAATAGATTTTGGTACTCATATAAACGTACGATCTCTTTTGAACTAACTTATCAGATTCATGAGTAATTCGTATAGGCAGAAAACAAGCTCTTTAGTAAGTTGACCCTATACTACCCATATAGCAGTGTTACCTCTTTCGACTTTGACATCTTTCCTTTGTTCCTCTATTATCCTTTTTCTTAAATCAGACGATCAGATCTCTGGTTGTTCAACCATCTCTATTCTCATTCTTTCAAACTCTTCAACGAGTTTCTCTATCCTTGCACTGTTTTAACCTTCACCGGACCTATTTTAATTCCTTCTAAAGACACGATGTGTCCAAGGAATATTGCTTCTTTAAACCAAACTTCTCATTTATTAGACTTGGCAAGAAGTTATTCGGCTTTTAAGGTTTGTAAGACAGTCCTCAAGTGTCCCTTATGTCCTTTCTTCCTCCTTGAATCGTTGAGAATATTATTTATGGAGACTAAGACAATTAGTCTAAGTAAGGATGGATCACTTAATTTCTTTGGGGTCCATACATATGGCTGGTGCTTTTGTTAGTCCGAACAGCACTACTATAAACTCATAGTGGCCACATCTTGTTCGGAAAGCCATTTTGGGTACATTATTGGCTCGTACCTTAAGTTGATTTATAGTCCAATTGAGATCGGTTCTCAGGACTACTCTTGCTCTTTTTTCCACTGACTGAATACTCATTTATCCTTGGTAATGGATTATTCACTCTCAATAATCTATGCACTTTCTTAATGGGCTATCTTTCCTTTTGACAAGCAAGCTGGGTGTTTCTTAAGGTGATATACTAGGTCCGATAAAACTTAGATCCTGCAGGTTTTAATTTGAATCTTTGTCCTTCCAATTTCTTTGAAGCCGGTCAATAAAGTGCCCTTGACACGGCTAATCATGGTTCTAGGTTGATAGTGAACTCCAGCTGTCTATCAGGGGAAAATCTCGATAAGTTGTCGGAACAACGTCTGGAAATTCTTGAGCAATTCTCCACATCCTTGACCTTTATTTCCGCTTTTTCCTCTGTGTTTAGATAAACAGGGGATGCTCGACATCCCTTCTTGTTTATTATTCTCCTTGTTTGCAATGTGGATATAGTTGGAATTTTCTTTCCCATGTTGATTCCATAGAAACTCGTAGCTTTTAACCGAAGAAGTGGAACAAAATTTCTTTCTTCTCGTACAAGATCGTGGAATGATTTTTGACTAACCAATCCATTCCTAGGATTATCTTTACGTCTCATATAGGTACTATGTTCAAGTTCTTTAGTAAAGTCTTAAGTGATCCTAGGTTCAATTCTAGGTTCGAGTAATACGTATGGCGACCATGATTCTTCCTTTAAGTAAAGAAATTCTCATCCTTCGATTCGCTTATTCTGATTTTAGTTCTAACGTATCCACGCATGCTCTTACTATTTTCGTGATAATAGGATGTGAAGCACTTGTCTCGAACAAAAGTATTTTAGGTATACTGAGAAGTTTTCTCATACCTACCAGGCTTTCCTGATTTTGTTCGTTTTATCATTATCATACTTTCTAACCAGTATGAATGATTCAGCTTCCTTCTTCCTCTTTATCGATCTTTAGAATATATCTTCCATATATTCTTTCTTTTAAAATCCTTTCAAAAAGAATCCCTATATTAGCATTTGTTGTGCTATCATATGTAATATCCTCTTTGGATATACGTCATTTCTCTTAATCTTCATTGGTTTGACTATGTGGTTTCACACAAATCAAAATCCCTTGTTCACTGGGACGCGTCATACTTTTGCCTTGGCATCATATATCTTTTCTATCTTCTCGACATTCTATGTTTACTTCATTTCAATGCTGGGGTACTCAGATTTCTCTTTTCGGGTTATCTCATAAATATAAGGAATAACTTTTCAATTAGATTCACCTTAAGGTCCTTCCTTGTGAATCCCTTTCTTTGTTTGCTCGAACGTATTTCCTACGCAATCGTCTTAAAAAAGTTATCTTGCTTAATAATTACTAAATCACGCATAAGATGAGCGTTTTGTCTCTATATACTTTAGAGTATGACGGTTTCATCTCAAATAACAAATCTACTTCTTAATCCTCTTCTTCCCTTCAAAGGAATTACTTTACTTATCGTAATCAAACTGTTTGCAAAACTTATCTCATGTTTCGGGCTATCTCATAACTGTATAGCTGGTAATTTCCTCAGCTATTCTTAACTTTTGCCCTTTTCTTGAGCATGATATCCGAAAGTTATATTACTTTCGTTATATTTTGATTCTCACTTTTATGGTTAAAACCGTCATCATTCTAATCTATATTGGTAAGGTGGTACATTTGTACACCATAACTTAGATTCCAAGTACCAATGTTCTATTACCAAATCTCGACTTCGGGGTATCTTCCCTATATCCGGTTCAAATACTAGGAATAGCCTAGCTATTCACATATCTCATTATTTGATCCATCGAACACACTATCTTTGGTTTAACCAAAGTCTCAAATACTTGGGAACGATTCTACTTAAACATAATCTTTATCGATTTAGGAATAAAGCGAGAGACTTGCTAACGGAGAAGCTATCATTTCTTATATCCATCAACTGAGCCTTATTCATCTCCATACTTTGCACATGTCCGACCTTCTAACGAGGTTTTAGGGACATTCAACTATCTTTAAAGATAAGTTGTAATCTCTCTCGCTATAACATAATAAGAGGAGGGTATATCCCAAGGATATATACTTTTCTTTACTTCTACTTTAGCACTTATTGCTAAAGAGTATCTTGTTCATAACTTAGTCGTCATATACTCACGTGGAGACATAACTTTACTGTTACCAGTACTAGGAAAAGCCCATCAAGGGTCGATCCACCTATGTGTATCATAAAATATATCTCGTCTCATCGAGAACTTCTTTACATCATATCTTGATGTCTATTACCTTACTGATCTGAAACTCTTTAGGTGACAAGATACGTCAACCTGCGTCAAACTTATTGGTTTCATAGATCGAAGAAAATTTCATCATAACAACTTTCAAGAGGTATGGTTTCACCATTTAAGATGACAACTTTGAAGGTTTGAATCAACATGTTCTTTGAATCAATAATTGGAAGATAGGGTCCAAGACCGAATAACAATCTTGAGATTTCTTTGGTCATATGGGGTGGCCAGGCCCGTCACAAATACTTTCTCAGTCACATGAAGGTTTGGTTTCAAAAGAACGCTTTATGAAATTTTCTGACTGTAAACTTCTTTCAGAGAAAGTGAGAATTCAATTGATATCTCAATCGAAACTAGATCATAGAGTTAAACTCAATAACAGAATTTTGGGCTATGAATAAGATTTGAAACCTTATACAACTCATTTTAGTTGTCATCAAAGGTTCTCATGTACACATATGTTATAGTTCTTCTTGAACTATTGGGAATCTTGCTTTCTAGTAGCATTCTAAGATTCCCGTCACACTGTAGAGTTCTCTTTCTATATACGTCGCAAGATCAGTATCAACTGTTTCTTTGATCACATTCTTATTTCGTTTCTAACGAGAAAGTCATAGTCAATTTGGATTTCCGTCATACGTGAACATCCAAACAAAAGACTATACTCATGTCACTGTAGTATAGTGACATTCATTATCTCTAAATCATCATCCTCATCTTTGCTCTTTGACTTTCTGCTCTTTGTTCTCGTCATTCAGCTCGAGATTCTCATTTCGATCTCGTTTCTATCTCATGACAGACTAAAATTCTCATAGTTCTTTTTCTATGTTCTTTCGCAAAAAGGGATCATGCGACTTAAACAGTCTATGTTATTTGGGATAACATATCCATCATCAAAATAACTGGAAATTTTAGAACTGTAAACATTCATAACATAACTCTTTCATAATAATCATGCTCATTGAATTTCACGAATTCAAAGTTTTCACTTTTCACATATCTATGTCAACACTTTCTCATATAACATCATCATAACATAATCATATGTTGGTAATGAACCAACAATTTTCATAACATAAATTCTCATTGAATTCCATGAATTCAAAGGTTTCTCTTTTGACATATCAATGTCAATGGTTTCTCATATCACTTTTAACTCTTCACAACATAAAACATCACTTCAACATTTGCAATTACTTTCACTTTCAACAATCCTCATAACTTTTATTTCTCTTGAAAAATCATTTCAATCATCATTCACTACTTTTATTCTCAAATATCTTTCATAACTTTCATCTCTTTGGAAAATATCATTTTCCATGTTCAAACTTTTCATTTCAAAATTTTGAGAAAAGGGCACTTACTTTCAAACTTTTCATTTTCAAAACTGTGAAAATCATTTTCCTAATGCATATCAATTCTTTTAAGTTTTTCATGAATATGCAGTCTCATACCTGCATATTCTTGGAATCCTTTGAGTTTTCCTTGAATATGCAGTCCCATACCTGCATATTCTTGGAATCTTCTTTTTTTTTTTTTTTCGAAACTTTCATTTTCCTGAAAAAAATAATTTCACTTTAATAACTTTCACTTTCAAATTTCTCATTCTCATTCTCAAAACTTTGAAAAAATTATTTACCTCTTTCCCGGTTGAGCCTGATGTGATGGAGTGTTGAGCATAGTCAGCTGATCTCTAGAAGTCTAGTGACTCGATCTAGACTAAACTTTTCAAAGAAATTTTTGGGTTTCAAGGAACAACCTGGCTCTGATACCACTTTGTAACAGCCCGCCATCCCTAAGTACGGATTAGTAGGGACTATTACTGTTAAACAGGATTAAGTAACGAATAATGACATGGAACACTGAATGGTGTGACATATATTGAGAATATTTCTAGAGTTTCAAGTGTTTGAGGTTTGACAGAACATAACATACATAAGACTTCATAATCTAGCAGTGGAAAACATGTGAAGTACACATGTGACGATGTGTATTCAAGGTTCTACTATTAGCAACAAATGACCTGACTGCTCAACACTGCTCCATCCCATCGATCAGCTCAACCTGCACATTTAAAAACAAACATGCAGGGCTGAGTACAAATAATGCACTCAGTGGGCTCATTGCCAAAACATTTCTTTAAATTACACTGCCCCTTCTGAGTAAGACGTAAGGGTTTTATTGAAAAGGTCTTGCACTTACTAAAACATTTTCTCATTTTCAAAAGTCCTCTGGCCAGACATATTTTATGTCTGTATGATCCATATCAGTTCTCATATATTATTATCATAACATCATCACATGTTGGTAGCGAACCAACAACTATTAATCTCTTTATAACATCATCTTACGTTGGTAGCGAACCAACAATTTTCACTATCATCATACCAGCCATCTCCACACATATCAATATCATTATACGTTGGTACAAACCAACAACTTTCAATATCATCATACGAGCCATCTCCACACATATCAATATCATTATACGTTGGTAGCGAACCAACAACTTTCAATATCATCATACCAGCCATCTCCACACATATCAATATCATTATACGTTGGTAATAACTAACAACTTTCAATATCATCATACCACCCATCTCCACACATAACATGATCATATCAATTTAATCATGATCATATCAATTTAATCCTAGCCAGGTATTATGCTTCCGGCTTAGGAACAAACATTAATTTCTCTTAAGTCGGGAGTGACCCAACAACTGATTTACTTTCATAGTTGGCTTGCCCAACAACATGACAGGATCATACATAAAAACATAAACACTTTGGGCAGGTAATCATCATTTCTCAACAGAAAATACTGTAAATAAATACTTTTCATTTGCAGAAGCAAAATAAATAAAAGAGTTTTCGAGTAAAGCCCACCTGGTACGTAGCTTTTCAATAAAGTTCCTTTCTAACGTCAACGCTCAAGTCCACGTCCCACCTTAACGTAAGAACTATTTTAGTACATTGGTCACGTTTCGATAGAGACGAACATCGTCTATCGTCCTATGAATCAAATAAGGCTAAAGTCGGACTTATTTTGACGTTTCCTAATCAAAATGATGTCGATTATGAAATCGCTCACCATATAAGAGATATTTCATCTCTTTAGCACCTAATGTACGTTTTAGTGTACTTACGTAACGTAAGTTACATTGTTACTTAATGTACTACGTCACATTGATCACGTATTATCGAATTTCGTGCAATTTGACCTTGGTCAACATTTTTGGTCAATATTTTGACTTTTAGTCAACAATTTGACTTTGGTCAACATTTTGACTTTTTAATACTATATATGTACTTTTGATATTTTATGTACAATTCTTGTTCCAAAAATTCTCATAAAATCATAATATGTCTAAAACATCATTTTAGAACATATTATGCAATTATACTTGATAAAATAAATTTATAACATTAATATCCTTTAGTCTAGGGTTTTCGGTCATTATGAATTAATGACCTTAGACTTATGCAAAAATTCCCATAAATTCACATAACACTCTATTTTAATAGAGGATTAATAATATGTAATTACTTAGGTCAAAGAAAATTTATACACCTTAGTATTATACTATATGGTTTTCGAAAACTTTAATTTAACTAAGCAAACATTTTTCAAAAATTCCAATAAATTCACATAACACATAATTCTCTATAAGCATCCTAGCTATAACATAATTTTTATTTATTATGAACCATTCAATTAAATCTTCCTAAGTCATGTTCGAAAATTTGGACTTAGGTCTAAATAATTTTTAACAAATCCAATAAATTCATACAACACTATATTATGAATCTACACTATCAATATGCTATGACAACACTTAAACATGGATCATATCACAACATGTTATCATACTATAATTTTTCGAAAATCATAGACTTATATACTATAGTTTTCCAAAATTCCACATAAAATCATCTGAAGCTTATTTAATACCCTAGATCATTATTTCACGCTCAAATCAACAATTAAAAATCATAATCATCAACATATGGTACCCTCAAGTATTCGGTCAACATGTAGATTTTAATAGCATGATTAATTTTGTGATATAATCATACTACATGCTTAATAATATCATATAAACATAATTTATACATACTTTAGCATATGATTTATAATTTTCGAAAATGTCACAAACAAACTAAGCTTATAACATAAATTCTAACTGATGAAAATCGAAAATTCTAGCATGTATACGAAACTCGGAAGATTTCTAACCTTTTAATCGGTGTCGATTTCTTACGGCAACGTTTATTTGATCTAAGGTTTGGATTGAACTTGAAGCACTCTCTTTATTTTTCCTCCCTCAATTTTCGATGGTTATGGGTTGTAAAATGAAAAATGGTTGTCTTCATCTTATATTTATAGAGTTAATCCACTTGTAGTATAATTATTACACATAAAATATCAACTAACCCACTTGTACAAATAGACAAAATTTTATCCTTATCATGATATACTTTAATGATAGCATACCTTATCTCTTAATTGTCCACTTGGTAGAGCATAAGACAAAGTTTTCTTTTCTTCCTTCTTAATTATTGTAGTTCACGCAACTTATGAATAATTGAATTTAAATTTTTTTTCCATTCTTATTCATACTATGCTTACGACAACTTTATGAAAAGAGAAATGTTCATTTCACACTTATGATGTTCACGGTACCTTGAATAAATATGGTAATGATTTTAATTTTTTATTTTTTTATGACCATATACTCAAATCATTACTCATCACTATTATTATTATCAACTAATCAAGAATACCAATTTTTTTCCTTTTCTTAGTTGTAATCGACCACTTGGATTTAATTAGAAATGATTTCTAATTTTTATACTATCATATACTTTATTATTATTATAGGATAATGACATATTTGAAAAGTCAAATATTTCAACTAGGATATATGTCATTATCATAAGGTAAGAAAAATTATTTTCTCACCTTTAAAAGTCCACAATTTCGGCTATAATAAGATAGGGATCATAGATTACTTGTTCAATTTGAATACTTATTCTATCTTATCTTATAATAATACCTTATCAACATCATGATAACATAGCATGATATTTTCTTTCTTTTCACACTTAAGGTCCATATTTTCGGCCACTAGTGTACAAAGGTGTAGGTTACTTGATCAAATTGATAACTATCTCTACTTTACACCTAATATCATGCTAATATCATAATCTTATCTTTACATTAATTAAAGCATGATATGAATCAATTTTAGTCACATAAAATGACCCAATTTTCACCACTTTTGGTACAAGTGGTCTCCCACTTGTGCAAGTTGATAATACACCTCAATTTATCCTTAATAATATCATACTAATATAATAATTATCATATATTATTATTTGGATAAGAATTAAATTTAATTTCTCACATATAGAAATTTTCGAAAACAATATATGGCCATAATGCTATATATTTTATTTTCTTATAATATATAGCTATGTGAAATATTATAAATCTTATATGATGAATTAAATCATAGAAAAATATTTATAAAATTTTTAAAACATAAAACCCTAATTTCGAAAATTAGGGTTTTCGAAATTAGCATAGTTGTTCAATTTCTATTCCTTAATTCTCTAGCATTATTTTAATGATAAATAATGCTCTTATGACATAAAATAATCATAGGAATTTGAATTTTATAATTCCATGATCATTTGGCTAAGTTATCGAATTATCTCTAAACGTAGACGTTTGAAACGTCTCTATATTCTCATAATTAAATCATCTCTAAAATGTCCAAAATAAAGTTGTAACAACTTTATTTATTCCAATAATAATAAGGAATTTCGAATTCTGAGCTTAAATTCTTAAAAATTGTAAGACTTAACTGTCGAATTTAACCGACGTTAGAACAATACGTTCGAAGGAATATCAGAAACTATATTCCTTAATTCACTAAGCGTCAGTGAATGTCACACAGAACTTATCAAATTATGCTTAGTCAAATCGAGCGTTGACTAATTAAGAGTTTAATTATCTAGGCTAAACTCTAAATTACGATTTTAATTATCGTAATTAAGCATTAAAACTGCGGGATATTACAGCAAAGCAGCGATGCATTGCGGACTCTACCATGGAAGCCGAATATGTAGCCACTTCGGAGGCTGCTAAGGAGGCTGTATGGTTCAAGAACTACCTCACGGATCTAGGTGTGGTACCGGTTTGCCCAAGAGTATCATAGTTTCTTGTGATAAGTGCAGTGCGATGGCAAACTCGAAGGAACCACGGATCCACAAGGCAACCAAACACATAGAGAGAAAGTACCATGTCATACGAGAAATCGTTAGACGAGGGGACGTGCTGATTGAAAGGATTGATACGACGGATAACCTAGCGGATCCATTCACGAAGAGCCTGCCGCAAAAAGTCTACGAAGTACACGTTCGAGGACTTGGATTGCGCATGATGGCACCCACTTAGAAAGGAAACTTTTGTATAAGTGGGAGAAGCAAAGTGATGGTTTTGTTTGTAATAGCTAGTAGAGAGACACATTGTATACTAAAAGTTTGCTTTAGTATAAGTGGGAGATTGTTGGATTTGTATACTAAAAGTAGTTTTGGTTGAGCTTGTATACAATGTTTCCTGTTACCACTATTACAATCTCCTATCTGAATTGATTACTTGATTACATATATCTATGTCCCCTTATCTCATATATAAGTTAGATCATACAGTGTGTAGAAGATCACAGAAGTCTGTATGATTGGTCAAGCTTAATGAGATTTAAAAAGAATCACGGCTGAGACAACTTGAGGATGAGTTGTTGGTATAGGCTGCGGTATAGATAAGAAGTGACTTGACTTGGTTGCTTATCTATGCTGGTACGTCTCTGACGTATTGATGGATCACAGTGAGATGAGTTCTTCTATCTGACCGTCGTGAAGAACCTAGATCTCGGTGACTTACGATGATCTAAATCTCGATAAGGTATTAGGTGAGTTTGAGTTGTTGACCATCACTTTGACTTGTTATGGGTGAGGGTTACATGATTTAACCCAATATTCTCCGCATCTTGGGTGGTGGCAGTGTTTGTATGTCATGCTAGTTATCTGTATCGAGTCACTGTATCCGTTTAGGATGATGACGTCCCCTTAAGGAGCTCAAAAGGTTTATTGTACTAAACCCTACAGGTTGAGTTAGCTCAAGTACAATAATAAGGTTGAATGTTACTACTTAAGGAATTAAAGATATTAATTATTTTAAGCAGTCAGAATGCTCTAAATAATTAATGGACGTGCGATATCTTAAATACGGGGATTCGTAATGTCTAAGTGCAAGCCCGACTCAATTTCGGTAATAAAGGGGTAAGTCAACATTTATTCTCTAGTGGCATGAATGAATGTTTATAAATTAATTTATGTTACGGCTGAACATAAGATAATTAATTTATTTGAGGCCCATCTTTATTCCTTGCATTCGATCCTGGGGTTGGCCCATCCAGGCCGTAGCTTGGTGAATTTGCCCTCTCTCTGAGTCCTATCGGGACTCGACTTGATCCTCTCTATCCTAAAGGATATTATTATATTTATTAGATATGCATAAATCTTATCTAGATAGGATTTGTGAGTGCATTATAAATATAAGGTGAGAGAAAAAATCGAGGCTAATCCTCAATCCATAATTCTCGAAAATACCATAGTTTCTTGGTGAGATATTTTCAAAATTTGCAGAGAGAAAGAGGTGTTTTTCCAGAGCATTCTCCATAGCTTATCCTCACTCGATATTGGAGATTGGGCAACCGGATACGACCCGGAAGATCAAAGCACGAGTCTTGATCCGTACATCCCCGACAGGTTCGCAGGTAAACACAAGAAAACTCCTACGTGTTGCAATTAATTATATAGGTGCATGCTAGGCATATAATCAATGTATGGTGAATTAAACATCCAAGATAGATCCTCGGGAGAGGGTTAAAATCAGATTTCCCTTCACACATTGTGCACGTTCCCAAAGCTTGGCGGCAATGCAAGTCTGTAAGCCGCTGGTCCTATCCTTTCCAAAATTTCATAGGGTCCTATGAAACGTGGTCGCAGCTTCCCCTTGATTTTGAATCTCACGATTCCTTTTGATGGAGAAATCTTCAAGAAGACTTTGTCTCCAACTTCAAAATGCAGCTCTGTGCGACGTTTGTCGGTGTACGACTTCTGTCGGTCTTGGGCCTCCTTGATCCGTTGGCGGATTTGTCTTACAATCTCAATCATTTCGCCCACAGAGTCAGGTCTTAATACTCTCCTTTCTCCCACTTCATCCCAGTAGACTGGTGATAGACATTTCTTTCCATAAAGAGCTTCGTATGGGGCCATCCCAATAGTTGCTTGGTAGCTGTTATTCTAGGCGAATTCCACAAGTGGTAACACTTGTTCCCAACTTTCTCCTCTATCGAGGAAAACGGTTCTCAACATGTCTTCAAGTGTTTGAATGGTCCTCTCGGATTGTCCGTCCGTCTTTGGGTGGAACGTGGTACTGAAATGTAGTCGAGTCCCCAGTTCCTTTTGTAAACTTATCCAGAATCTGGATGTAAATTTCGAATCTCTATCAGACGTGATAGTCTTCGGAACTCCATGTAGACGTATGACCTCTCGAACGTACAACTGTGCTAATCTGTCTGATCCATGTGTTATCGGAATTGGTAGAAAATGCGCGCTCTTGGTTAAACAATCAATGATGACCCAAATAACGGTATTTCCTCTTTGTGATTTAGGTAGCCCGGTAACAAAATCCATAGCTATGTCATCCCATTTCCATTCCGGTATGTCTAGCGGTTGTAAGGTTCTATACGATCGTTGGTGAAGTGCTTTCACTTGTTGGCACGTCAAACAACGTTCTACGAATGAAGTTACGTCTCGCTTCATTCCATCGCACCAAAATTTCTCCTTGAGATCTTGGTATATTTTAGTGCTTCCGGGGTGTGCGGTGTAAAAAGTCTCGTAGGCTTCTTTCAATATCTCGTTCCTAAGCCCTTCGTCTTCTAGAACACACACTCTCCCGTCATACAACAAGACGTTATCTGTTGCCTCTTTGAAATTCTTGTGGTTGTTGCCCTTGATCTTGGCTAGTACTTCCTCTAGCTTCTTACTCTTCCTCTGAGTTTCCAAGATTCGGCTCTTAAGTATGGGATTGCAATCAAAGTTGTAATACAACCTTCTATCGTCAGAGACGAGTCTATGACTTCGATGTTTATCTTCTGAAATTCCTTTATAACTATCTCCTCATTACTGAGGAGACATCCCAAACTAGGGTGGGATTTGCGACTCAAAGCATCGGCTACAACATTCGCCTTGCCTGGGTCTTAATTGATACCACAGTCGTAATCTTTCACCAATTCTAGCCATCTACGTTGCCTCATGTTAAGATCTATCTGTTCAAAGAAATATTTCATGGTTTTATGGTCAGTATAGATCTCACATCTAACTCCATGGAGATGGTGTCTCCAAATCTTTAAGGCATGTACGACAGCTGCTAATTCCGTGTCCCGCGTGAAACAGCTTCAACTCATGTAGGCGTAATTGCACGAAGCATAAGCAATAACATTGCATTCTTGCATCGAACACATCCTAGTCCATTCTTTGAATCATCCGTAGATTGTGTATTCTTTATCCGCTTGTGTCTCGCTAGTACAGCAGTCTTTGCTTTCAACAACTCCTTCAATCTCTGGAAACTAGCTTCACACTCGGCAGTCCAAGTGTAATTGATTCCTTTTCTCAACAATTGGGTCATGGGTCGGGCTATCGTTGAGAATCCATCGATAAATCTTCGATAATAGTCGGCAAGTCCTAAGAAACTCCGAATTACATTCAGGTTCTTCGGTGACTCCCATTCACGAACTGTGTCGATCTTCGAGGGGTCTACTTTGATCCCCTCGGCGGACACGATGTGACCTAAGAAGGTCACTTTGCCTAACTAGAATTCACACTTGCTAAACTTGGCAAAGAGTTGCTCTTGCCTCAATGTTTGCAGCACAGTTCTCAAGTGCTCTTTGTGTTCTTGGTTATTTTTGGAGTATATTAGGATATCGTCTATGAATACTAAGACAAATTTGTCTAAGTATGGGTGAAATACCCTATTCATGATATCCATAAATACTTCTGGGGCATTTGTAAGTCCAAAGGGTATGACGATGAATTCAAAATGACCATACCTTGTACGGAAAGTCGCTTTAGGTACATCCTCCGTCTAATTCTTAGTTGGTGACATCTCGACTTTAGATCTATCTTTGAAAAGACTCTTCTCCCTTAAGTTGATCAAACGGATCTTCAATTCGGGCAAATGATACTTATTCTTAAAAGTTATCTTGTTTAACTCTCGATAGTCTATGCACATTCTCAAGGTGCCATCATTCTTTTTCACGAAAAGGACAGGTGCTCCCCATGGAGACACACTAGGTATAATGAAACCTAACTCCAAGAGTTCTTGCAGCTGGATCTTCAATTCCTCCAGTTCTTTTGGTGCCATCCAGTATGTGGCTTTCGACACAGGGGTAGAACCTGGTTCAAGGTCGATCGTGAACTCAATCTATCGGTTTGGCGGTAATCTTGATAGATCGTCTGGAAATACATCGGGATACTCCTTCACGATCGGGACGTCTTCTATACTTCTCTCATTCTGCTCTTCCTCTTGGAGATAGACGAGGTAGGCGTGGTTCTCTATTTTGTTCAGCAACGTCCTTGCTTGTAGCGCGGATATGATTGGAACTCTCCTTCCCATGCTGATCCAGTGAAAGTCTGTAGGTTTCTCCCCGGGATGTTGGAAAGAAATTTTCCTTTCATGACACAGGATGGTCGCATTATGTTCGCTCAACAAATCAATTCCTAGGATTATGTCCACATCTATCATAGGTGATTGAGCTAAAAACACAATCAAATTTACTCGCAATCGTACGAGGTAATTGTAGCGTGGAAAGTTAACCCTAGTTGTCTCTCAAGGAAAACTTAGCAAGGTTTATTGTTCGTGTCAAACACATAAAGCGGTAAATCCTAACACTCTAATACCAACATGGGTTTTTGATCAAACGGGAATTGAAAGGCTGAACGGAAATACAAATTAAAGCAAGCAATCTAACTAGGAGTTGTCAATCTGTAGTTGATAAACTACGAAAGCACGAAAGCAGGAAGTCAATCATAAAACAAACTAAACAAGATCACCAAACAGGTAGCGATAAAATTAAGCGAAGAACAATTCAATACTCTACTAAAATCCAAAATCAATTGCATCCAACATAAATCTCAAACAATAATACTATGAAATTCAATCTAACAATAATCCCAAGGTTAAGCATGTAAATGATCGAATGAAATTCAATAAAAACTACTCCCTCCGTCCCATCCAAGACGGCTCCTTTCTTTTCGGCACGGTTATTTAGGAGAATGATATAAAATGAATAAAGTGATAAAAAGTAGGTAGGTTCCACAACTTTTGAAGAGATAATTATTTCTTAAAAAGGAAACGTGCCATCTTGGGTGGGACAGCTCAAAAAGGAAAGCGAGCCATCTTGGGTGGGACGGAGGGAGTATAAAATTTCCAATATCAATCTATGAAATTTATTCTAACAATAATCTCAAAACTCAATACATAAAATGGTCGAATGTGATTCAGCAGAAATTATAAACCAAGAGCATAAATCGATAGAATGTAAAGAGGAATTACTACTGTTAATCTGATGTTCAATCTCTCTATCGTCGCCTCAAAAGCTCCAAGACCAAGAAAGAAAAGTGGCGCGGCGTGAATCCAAAAATCAGAACCACCGTGTACAAATGACCTAGCGCGTATATATATTAAGTGAGAGTGAGCGCCGGTTGAATGTGAGCGAGCGCGGGGCGGAGTGTTCTGTTCCCAAAGTGAACGCCAGCTTAGATCGAGCGCTCGCTCAGAAAATGCACTGACTCACAAACAAGCGCCGGCTCAAGGCGAGCGGGTGCACAGGTGGCGGCGGACATCGAACGCCGAGCGAGAGAAAAAAGCGAAGCGAACGCGCCGAGTGAGCCGGTCTTTGGTGGCGAGGCGGTGGCGTTCATCTTGAACGCGAGGAAATGCGAACGCGCGCTCGGAGTGAGCCGGCGCTGGGTGGCCGAGGGCAGCGGCGTGCGGGCGCTCGTGTAGAACGCGCGAGGGAAAAGCATGAGTGGGTGCTCACGGTTGAGCGCCGATGGACGAGTGCTGTCGAGCGAGCGGGCGCTGGTAGCTGGAATGGGCACTCGCACCGAGCGCCGGATGATTGGACAACAACGCGTGCAGGGCGTGCGGGATGTATTGGTGCGCGGGATGCACGGGCGTGCGGCCAGGTGTGCACGGTGCTCGGTTGAGTGCCGTGTTATGCGTGCGACGGGGCGTGCGTGACTTTGACTATTCGCCTGCTCTTCCTCGTCCGAATTCAATTAGAATCCGTTTACGCCACGCACTCTGCCAAGATACTCTTCAATAAACTTAACTCTTGGCAGATCCATTTCATCCTACTTAATGCCATTTTTTTCTACAAAATATCAAAACAACCCAAGTAAGTCTGAATCGATAAAAACTAATCAAATCAACGGCATAAATAGGACAAACCACTGAAAATAAGATGCAAAAGAATACCATGAATAAGCACAAATTCATACCAAACAACTCCCCCACACTTATCCATTTGTTTGTCCTCAAGCAAAGTCTATACTAATAAGAGTAGAAAAATAACTCATGCAACTTAACCCTTAATCCAATCAATCAAACCTCTTTTTGCAATTCCCCCAAACATGATGAGTACATAATCAAAGTTAATGTGAAACAAATCTAAGATTGTGAGAATGTCAAATAAACAAGTAGGTGATTTTTGCTCAGACCCAACTCTCCGCTAGGGATGAATTAACTAAAATGGTTACCTTTAGCTACAAGTTTGTTTGATAACATAGAAAGTATTAATAGATTTTGGAACAATGTTGAAGGTGAAGTCTCGATGAACTCGAGTCTCCTATCAAATGGTTTCCTGCCCATTTCTCAATTCACGAAAGAGGCGAATTCCATCCTCCATTTATACTATCTCAACAATAAACATAGAAAGTCTAGATTTTGGAAAATGGTTGAAGGTGAATTCTCGATGAACTCGAGTCTCTATCTGGTTTCCCATGCCCATTTCTCAATTTACGAGAAGAGGCGTAATCCATCCTCCATTTCAACAATCTCACATAAACATATTTTTTTTATTATTTTTAAAACAAGTATATAGGTAACCACAAGCTGTAACACTCCCCTAACTTAGCGGACAAATCACATCAATAACCCGATTTAAGATTATTCCACAACCTCGTCATTCATTGCACTTATAACGTAACAAGGATAAATGAGACACATCGAGGTTTGACCAATACATCAGTTCGGTGCATAAATACAATCTAACTTATTCGCATAGACAAAACTTGAGTCAAGATGACAAAATAAGCAAGATCCATATGTCATCCATACCAGACAACATAGTACAACATATATCAACAACTCCTTACATAAATGAGCACGTCCCCGAGCTAAACATGAACAACAAAATAAGGCCAAAAGAGACTGAGACTTGATACTAGAGAAAGGAGGTGAGGACTCGAGTTCCAAGATAGTCCGACAAACACGAGAAAGAAAGGAAAACAAACAACCAAAGGAAAACAGAACCACGAAATAAGGCGAGAGCAAAAGAAATAAGGAAATATATCATACTCTCAATGTGAAGCTTCGTTTGGTCCGGGTGGTGGGGTGGAGGCGGTGTGGGATAGGGACCAGGCGTCCCAGGGCTTGAAGGTCGAAATCAGCTCATTGGGTGTCTGCGTGGTAAACATCGACTGGAAATCCCCAAGCGCTGCTGAAGATTAGCGGGCGTTGTAGCGTTGGCGTCAGACAGTGATATACCTCGATCGAGGAACTCTCGAAACACAGGTGAAGATTGGTGAACTACGTGAATTCGACCCGTCTAGCCGATACCTCTCAAAGTTCGATTCGGGAGGCTAAAGTCCCAAACTGCTGTGAAGTGGCTGTAGCTGTGGCGGAATCAAAATGAGCCCTAAGACCCTGAGCGTCTCCCAGGCTGATGGGAGAAGGGAAAGCAGAAGGGCGTGTCGTGAGGTCCCTTCTTCTGTGTGGCACGATCCTGGGGATATCTTCTCCATCGGGGTATTGTCTTGACAAGAGACCAGACGTCAGGTTCGCATGAACAAAATATACTCTTGACGATCGTGGTGCTTCATAAGGAAGCAATGTTCCCGGTCGAAATCAATCGAAAATCCGAAAGTGATGGGAGAATTCATGACGTGAGCAAATGGAACATCTCTCTAGTGATTCCCACAAAATACTTGGCTATAATGAAGGGATATTGGCTCAGGAGAGTTTGGCCTTCGATGCCGTATATACTCAAATCGCCATCATAAGACGATCTTGCAAAACCTTTTTATTCACGACACGCACGGAAGAAAAGTTCTGAGCACTCACTTATGGAACTCTTTCTTTCCTTGTTAGGTTGTATGCTAGGAACTTATGGGCGATAACCAAGCGGGGTCTGAATAAAGGCACTAGGGTGCTGGCGATGACAATTATCAAAACAGTTAAAATTTTCCATGTCTCGGCCATAGGGAAATCCGCGGTACATCAGGAAAAACCGCTAGTATGAAAACCCAAAACCTCGCGCAACCTTGGGTGTAATGGCAAATCTAGTCTCTCCCAACCGGCCAGAGCGCAGACTTAAAATCTTCTTTGGTCTCGAGTGACACACAAAATTCCCAAAGTAACTTCTTAAAACCATCTTCCGGTTGCTAGTTGCCAAACTAAGCGGACCCCGCAATTCGGTATCTTTTACAGTTCCATCAACACAATGAAGCTAAAATATTCCAATCAAAAAGCGTTCGAGCGAATAGCGGAGAAAATATACCTTCTTGGGGTGAATAAATCATGACAGGCATTGTAGTTCTCAAGTAGATCTTGGGTTGTTCACGATCCGAAGCACCTTAATCAGATTCTTGCTCGTTTAGCGAAGGCGAGAAGTTTTTAATGCGTACCATCTTTGAAGAAATGCCGGAAGGAACTTCGAAGCTAGGTGAAGCGGTAGATGGTGAGGTGAGGGCTGCGATCGTCGGAGGCTCGGCCACGAAGGAAGTCGCTCGGCGGGAGAGCGTGGCCCAGGAGATGGCGATGGCTGATGGAATCTTGTAGCGGTGAGAACACTGAGAGAGGTGGGCGCAGGTAGAGGAGGCGAGGAGGCTCGGGTGGTGGGCAGTCTTTGGGAATCTTGCCTTGGCTGGTGGCGAGCACATAAGTGCGTTGGGTGAGGCGGGCGGTAGGAGGTGAGCTAGTCTTGAGAATCTGTGAGTGAGAGGCAGAGCGGCGTGCGTCTTGAGGTCGCGAGGCAGCCTTGTATGTGGCGGAGGAGCCTTCGAGGTGGCGTGTGGAGATCGCGAGAGGCAGCGCTGTGGGGGAAGCAGGCGGAGGGAGAAGCAGGCGGCTGTGAGCAGCCCGTCTTCTTGGGTAACGCGGAGAAACGCCCGGTGGGGAGAAGGTGAATCTGAGGGCGGCGTGAATGATATAATTATCAATGAAACAAAAATAGAAACATGACCCTAATATATGGAGTCAGGTTCATGGCCTTGATTCGCCTCTTTTCCTTTTTCCTTTTTTTTTTTTAAGCGGCGGGATTCGTATTCAAGCCCCGGCTTGGAGGAGGTCTCTTCCCAAAGGTTGGCGTCGGTTTGGTTTGGCGCAAGCTGCAAAATCGATACGCCCATTTATGAATCTTGGTGAAAAACTCTTGACAAATCTTGAGCCTTGATTCTCATTGAGCACGGATGGAAAAAGCTCTTGTATTCATACGAGCGGTTGATTAGTATAGTTGAGAATAGCTTATGTATTCATACGAGCGGATTTGGTTGGGGTGGCGCCATTGTATGATTGGTTCTGTATTCATACGAGCGGTTGATTGAGCGCCAGTTGTGAATAGCTTCTGTATATCTTTTAGCGCGGTCTCGATAATAAAAGCGCGTTAACAGACGAGAGAAAGATCGGGATAACAAATTACTACGAGCGTTGGAAAACTTGAGCGCCCAACTTTGAATGGCCCGTGTACATCTTTTAGCGCATGATCTCGACAATAAAAGCTGCGTTAACGAGATAGAAAGATCGGGATAACAAAACGGATAAATCGAAAGGAAAAGAAAAGAAAGAAAAACGGCAAAATTGGTGGGTAAACTCCACGTAGTACTCGGTTTAACGTCGTGAGCCGACATAATTGGTCGAAGATATTGGGGATCGACGAGCGAGCGCTCTCACTTCTTCCGATTCCTCACGATCAAAGTATGGTTTGACTCATTGTGGTTCCACGTGAATGATTTGTTGGTGTTGGGGTGCGTATCTTGCCCGTAAGGAAACACATTCCAAGATGTGGGACATCTGCACGGACTTGAGCTTCTCGGGGATAGGCTTAAAAGCGAGGCGAAGAAGTAAGACCTTCGTTCCGACTTTAAGTCCTTGTTAACTTCTGCCGATCCGGCATTGTTACTTTCCTTATAGAAATTTGCATTCATACCACGCAATAAAACATTCTCGACCAAGGGATCAACAACATCTATGGAAGCGTGATAATCAATACATTTAACGAGGAGATATCACACTATCATGTGTGAAAGGACACAGATTCACCAATGCGGTCGTTTCAATGTGCCGTTCTTAACATCGATAAAGCGTGTTGGTTGTGGCCATGAATGGCCTCCCCACAAAGTGAGTGTTCTACCCGTCTTCCTAACATCCCCATATCCAACACGACAAAATCATTTGGAACAATCAACCCACCATCTTAACTAATACATCCTCGACAATACCCTTGGGGTATCTCACGGACTATCGGCTAATTGTAGACACATTCTAGTGGGTTTAAGTTCACTAATCTAATCGCTTGAACATAGAATAGGGCATAAGATTAATCGGCCGCCAAATCTAGCATGCGAGAAATTTCTTTCCGTTACCCAAGCGATCTTAATAACAAAACTACACGGATCCGGAGTTTGGGAGGCGATTGGTCTTTGTAGGATGGAATTAGGCCCGGAGATCATCACCTTCTCATTTCTCCAAATCTTCTCTTCTTGAGCTAGCTCTTTGAAGAACTTGGCGTGAGCGGCACATTTTGATGATGTCGAGAGGAAAATTTACATTCGCGGGCGAGGAGCTCATAGATCTCATTGAATTGCCGATCGTGCTTCTCGTTCTTCACCCGTGTAGGAAGGGTATCGGAGGGTATAAGGGTTGTTGACTTATGCGATCAGAACCCGGTCTCTTTCTTATTCGAACCTCCGTGATTGCGATGCTTGCTTGATGACTCTCCCACTTTATTTGGAAAAATCGATCACTCCTAAAACGGTGATCGCGTGAGCACTGATGAGGGTGGCTGGAGCTTCATGACTCCTTCTTGCAGAACTCATTGAGCGTGCTAGCATTTGTCTATTAGATCTCTAAGCGCTTGTTTGTGGAGTCTTGAGCATCCATCTTTGGTGAGAGCATCCGTCCTTTGGTGATCATATCTCGAAAGCCGTCCTACGAGGTGGCGGCGGAGGTCTTTCGTGATATTCTTCTTCTTTGAGGAAGCTAACTCTTTGGGAGGCTATTCTTTGGGAATAATGTTTTCTTCTTGGCTTCTTCTGCTTGTTGAGGTTTTGATATGAAGTATTCGGGTTGATTACGCCTTGATGTTGGTTCATCCATCCCAGTTGAATTGTTCTTGATTAGGCTCAAGCTGTTGTTTAGGTTGAAATCCTTGCATAGCATATGCTTGACTTCCCCGGAGTTATGATCTCCGTCCTAGAGGCAAGTATCAACATTGTGCCCAAGTTCATTCTGATTCCACGGGGTTCCTTAATTCCTTGTGTAGAGGCGGTGGATCGCTAACTTTAACGAGTTCTTGCACCTCCCTCATAGCTCGACCAACTTGCTTATTCATATCGAAGGAAGGGGTGACATGTCTTTAGTTCTTCCACCTCATTGGACCTGGCGTGAAGTAGCGACCGTGGCTTCAAAATTTCAGCGATATCGATGCGTTCTAGACCCGATGTCTCCACTGCGACATTGTCCACCGTGTCTTGAAAACTCTGTGTCGATCCATCATAGAAGACTTGATAAAGAATCTACGCATGGTGAGGGCATTTACGTAATAAATCACTGAACCGTTCCCAGCTTCATGGAATGGCTCGTCGGCGATCGATTGAAAGTCGTGATTTGAGACCTCAACTCTTGACTTTTCTTGTTTGGGTAGTATTTAGTCATGAATTTATCTACCACGGCGTTCGAAGTTCTGCAAAGAGTTGGCGAGGAGGCGGGAACCATGACTTTCTCTATCCTTCGGGGTGTCTGGAAACACCGCATCTTGGTGATCTTAATTTAGTCCTCCCGGTGGAAAGGGCGCAGGCTGACGAATTCTCTTATGAACCCCAAGGCGTCCTCGCTAGCTAGCCCGTGAAAAGTAGGCATAAGCGAGAAGTGGTTCGGTTCGACTCGTAATCTCGGGCTGCGGTCCGAGAACAATTGTAGGCGTGGCGGCCCTAATCACGGCCTATAGAAATCACGAGCACGTGCATTTCACCCGTCTCTCTCAGCGGGGAGTATCCTCAACAACGAGTTGATCTACGATGAGTTGCTCATTGTTCACCACTAACAGTGGCGCAAACTCCTCGGTTCGGGAAGAAGCGACCTTTTAGATGGTGAGTGTGGTCCAGCAGGCGCGCGGCGGTCTATTTGAGGCTGGCGACCTAGCATACCTGAACACTCGAACAAGAAAGATCACGCCTGGCGGAGAATAACAAAATAAAAGCGAAGAAACACGAAAACAATCAACACAAACAATCGCTTTAAAGTTTTCCCCGACAGCGGCGCAAATTTGTTGACAAAAGTATACTTTCAATTGACTACATGATAAATGCGAGGTGTTATAGTAGGGAAAGCTAACCTGAGTGGTCTCTCGAGGAAAACTTAACGAGGGCTTAATGTTGGTGTTGCTCACAAAGCGATTAAATCTAAACACTCTAATACCCGATATGGGTTTTTGAAACATACGAGGAATCGAACACGAGAATTAAGCAGCAAACTAAGCGGGTTGTCGATCACGAGCTAAACTAAAAAGCGATAGATCTAAACTAGAAACATCGAACCACTAGATGATTAAGTACTAAACATAGGAGCAGAAACAAATCAAAAACAATTAACTCGGATCTCGAGCAAGCGATGAAATTCGACAAGAGCGATTAATCATGAAATTAAAGTCGATACCACTTGCATAAATTGATTATCAAAACGGAGAATAGAGCGAATCGAAACCGACAATTCCACAAAATTACGGAATCGACACGTAAGCAGATCCAAACAAGATCAATGGAACAAATGATTGATAAATTACTTCCAATCGAATCGAAAATATCACGGGATGTTGCTAAATTCATAAATCAAAGTTAAAGAAATAGAATACCGATTCTGATTGTTAACAAATATACGAAATTAAGAAAGGTTGAAGAAACGAGCTCCATGGCGCAATCGGAGAAAAATCGAAATTCGAACTCACGAAATAACCTAAAATAACGCTTATATAATAGAAGAGCGGCGCCGGCTAGAAATGAGCAGCGTAGAAATGGCGTCTTGTATTTGGGTGGCCAGCAGGCGGCGGCGGGCCTTGCGGTGGTGGAGGTGCAGGCGGCAGCGTTCACTCCGGCGAGAAAAAGTAAAACAGCGCTCGGAGTGAGCGGCGTTCAGTGGTGGCGGCGGCGCCTGGCGGGCGAGGCGGGCATCGAGCGAGGCGCTGTGGCGGCCGGCGTTCGCTCCGGCGCGCAGAGAAGAGTGGGAAGCCTTCCGAGTGGCCGGCGTTCAGCGAGGTGGCCCAGCGTGGCGCGGCGTCTGCGGATGGAGGCGATGGGCGCAGGGGGCGTGCGCCGCAGGCGGCGCGCGGCGCGTGCGTGCGGCGTGCTGCGGGATGCTCGGCCATGCGGCGGGGCCGTCGCGCCACTTGACATTTCATCTCGTTCTCGCCGTCCGAACTCCGAATTAGGATCGCTTTACGCCTATGAACTCGATCGCGATGCTCTTCATTATACTTGATCCTTGGTAGATACATTTCATCCTATTTAATGCCAATTTTCTGCAAACATTGAAGCAGACCAAGTAAGTCAAAGCGATAAATAATAATTGAACTAATGGCATAAATGGGATAAACTAATGAAAACAACATGTAAAACAATACGAGAATCGAGAACAAATTCATACCAAACACTATGCTTGAAGATAATTGAAACCACGACGAAAATTATCGAACACATGATCTTGAGCTTGCGGTTGTGGTGCATGCGTTAAAGATATCGCGACACTATCTTTATGGGAGTAAGTGTGACATCTACTGCGACCATAAAGTTTGAAGTATTTCTTCACGAGAAAGAGTTAAACCTTGACAGCGAAGATGGTTAGGAGTTGGTTAAGGTTTATGGTACGCACCATCCATTATCATCTGGAAAATGACGTAGTTCTTGATGCATTAAGCGAAAAGAGTTACATGGCAGCGTTACCTACAAACAAGAAGAACTCATTAAAGAATTTGAAATTAAATTTGGAAGTGGTGACACCACCAAACACCACTGACAGGGAATCATTTACGCACTTGTGGTTCGTCAGGTAATTCAAGATCGAATAAGAGAAGCCTGAAGAATGATCCATTTTGTGTAAAATGAAGAAGCAGCGAGAAGAGGTACAATTCAAGTTTCTTTGTTATGACCGATGGTACTCTTGTCTTTAAAGGGAGATTGTGTGTACGAATAATGAGAATGCGAGGCAAGAACTACTTGAAGAAGCTCATAACCTCCATATACAGTGCATCTGGAGGAACCAAAATGTCAAGGATTTGAAATCGGTTTATTGGTGGCGAGAATATGAAGAGATCCATTGGAGAATTTGTAGGAAAATGTATTACATGTCGGTGGTGAAATTTGAACATCAACGACCGTCGGATTTCTAAATCCACTTGAGATTCTCGGTGGAAATGGGAACATTTCTATGGACTTTGTGGTTGGACTACCTCATGAGTTAGAGGTAATCATGCTATACAGGTTATTATTGATAGATTGACAAAATCATTCACTTTCTTCCTATGAAGATGACTTTCGGCATGGATCGATTAGCTCGACTCTATATTAATGAGTTGTAAGACTACATGGGGTGCCGGTGTCCATTGTGTCTAATCGAGACACAGTTACTTCAATTTTGGAAAAGTCTCGATCGACTCTAGGCACTAGGTTAAACTTCGATATAGCATACCATCCTCAATCGGATGGACGGTCGAGGCGAACTATCAAATGCGGAAGATATGCTCCGTGCTTGTGTGTTAGATATGGGTGGAAATTGGGAAAAGTATCTACCATTAGTTGAATTAGCCTATAATAATAGTTATCAAGCTCTTATTAGGATGGCTCCATTTGAAACTTTGTATGGAAGAAAATGTAGATCACCAATTCATTGGGATGAGGTTGGAGAGAGGCGTATCTTAGGCCACTGAATTAATTGAAGAAGCAGTTGGAGTTATCACAAAGATCGAGAGAAAGAATCAAAGCAGACCCAAGATCGTGGAAATCATATCTTGATAAAAGCGAAAGGACATCTGATTCGAGGTTGGTGACAATGTATTTTAAAGATAGCGATAAAAGGGTGATCGGTTTGGTAAGAAAGGAAATTCTGACCTCGGTATGTAGGACCTTCGAGATACTTGAAAAGATAGGAAATGTGGCATATCGTAGCTTTACCTCCAGTTGGCTGGCGTTCATGATGTGTTTCATGTGTCGATGCTCGGAAAATATATCTCGGATCGGTCGTGTTATATCTCGTGAGAATTCTGAGGTTTCACAAATTTAACATACCAAGAGGTGCTGATTGCTATTCTAGGCAGAAAAGTGCATACTTTAAGAAATCGAAAGTACCTTTGGTAAAATGCGATGGAGTAGGCATGGACACGAGGAAGCCACATGGGAAGAAAGGCGAACTTTTGGTTGCTATCCCAATCTTAGAAATTTCGAGGTTAATTTCGAGGGCGAAATTATTTTAATGGGGTAGAATGTAATACCAGAAATTTTCTTAAAGTATTATTTATATATATATTTTAAATGTGAGTTAATTTTCTTTAAATTGTGAACTAATAAAAATTGAGTTTTGAGCGTTTATTTTTACTGAGGTTGTTACGACTGGCGAGGATGCCACCTAGCTAAATATGTAAGTTTAATGTTATAAGTTCTAATGTTTTAGTAAATTATAATCTAAGCTTATGAGATAAGCTATGAATAAACAATTAGATAAGCTATTAACAAGCTTATGGAATAAGCTAGAAATTTCTAGAAAAAGCTAAAACTTCTAAGCAAGCTTTAAATAGTGAAAGGATATATATATGTTTAAGCTTCCATAACACACCTTTTCCTCCATTCTTCTCCAAAATTCTCGAAAACACACACAAACACACACTGTAATGTGAAAATTTTTCCAACTCATTTCTCACGAAGATCTAACAGTCGAATTCGAGATCCGTCTTCACACAAGGTAGATCTACACCTCTAGAATGCATTTATGGTTTAAAATTTGAAATCATGAAGTTTTGAGGATCCTAATTTTCGGTCCTTTTGAGTATGTTTGAAGGAGTATGTTTTGTTCGATTATTTCTTGATATTATGTTAGATCTATCGCTATGGGTTGTTTAATGTTGAATTTTGAACTTGAGTTCATTCCTTGGAAGTCTTGAAATTTTCAAAATTATGTAGGTCTAGATCTTGAACTTATGTTGATTTGCTTGATATGCCTTCATATATGTGTTGTTGGTTAAATATAAACATGTTTTGTGCAAGAAAAACGATTAAATCGAACCCATGTAAAAACCCATAATGGCGAATCATATGTCTCACATAAGGTAGGATTTTTATTTTATTTGATCATTTTGACTTCATATTTGGATTCTATGATTTGAATAAAGCTTAAAATGATTTATTAGGATTTTTGAATGACGTATTAGTGGAAAATTTTAGTTTGACGTCAATTGGGGCTTTCAATGCCAAAGCTTTGATATTCGAGTTTTGATGATTGATTTGTGATCTTTGATAATAATTAAGTATATATAAGGGTTTGTCTAAGATGAGCGGCGTCTTGTGCAAATTTTCACGTTAGACATAAGTTATGTACATAAGCTAATGTTGATTTTGGTTAAAACTAGGCCATTCGTACATGTTATGAGTCTTATAATTTTTGGACATATGAAACTTAGTTAAGAGTAATGTTAAGGTGCTGGGTGGCGCGACATCGAAGCTCGAGACGAACAACCAGAAAGAGTTAAAGAGCTTTATTTGAAGCGTCTACTCGGGGTGGGGTTTACTCGATCTGTAAGTCGTTGTATGGTTATAATCATTGTTGTGTTTTGTGCATGCATGTGAGCTAGAATGTTAAAGAAGTACCCTCGAGGAGGCCGAGCCTGGTGTGGCGATCTACCTCGAGGAGGCCCAAAGGGTGTCAGTGTGGCGATCTACACTCGGGAGGCCGGACTGGTGTGGCGATTTACACTCGAGGAGGCCAAGGGGCTCAATGTTAAAATTACCCTCGAGGAGGCCCACAGGGGCTACTGCGATAAAAAATGAGTACCCATAAGGGTAGCTGTTAAGAAGAGTTCATTATGTTGTGTGCATTCGTAATTGGTTATAACTACTTACGATGTATTCCCGGTGGTATGTTTACATGCTCACATCCTATTTTTCATATATGTTTTGCGGTGAGAAGTTGATGGTTGATCTTGTGAGGAATGAGCTCTGTTTGGTATGATTTTGTGATGATTCTTGGTATTGTTTACATGTCATTTCTATGGTTTGTCCTATTTATGCCTTTGGTTCGATTAATATTTATCGATTCGGACTTACCGTTCGTCTCGATGTTTTGTAGGAAAACAGCAGAAAATAGGATGAATTGGATCTGTCAAGGATAAAATATAATTGAAGAGCATTTCGACAGGAGTTCATAGGCGGCGGATCGCAAATCGGAGTTCGAGGCGAGGAGAGCGGGCGAATCTTCAAAGTCGCGCGTGCACTCCGCTCGCCCTAGTCGCGCGCCGGCGCTGAACACTTTCAATGATTCTCATGAATTTTGGAGAAGGAATCAAAGTTTTATCCTTCATAAGTAAAGTACGTTGTGATAGGAGTCCGTGGCGAAAACCGTGTGCAAATCGGAGTTCAAGCGAAGGAGAGCGGGCCAAAACAAAAACACTGCACAAAGCAGTGTCGCGCGCGCGCGCCCACGCGCGCCGCGCGCTCGCAAATGCACGCCCAGCGAACGCGGTTCATTGTGAACGCGGTTCACCTGATTTCAGCTTCCAACCTGAGCGCCCGTTCACAATTTTGAGCATGTTCCTCCATTTCATATGTCTTGACGCCATCTCCATCAGCGCGTTCAGCCAATTCCTCATAAGCTCGGTCGGCCGGCGTTCATATTCAATCTGAGAATGCATTCTTAGCCTGCGCTCAACTTAACCGGCGCTCACCTTTATTTAATATATATATCGCTTAGGTCAAAGTTTGTCGACTCTCAATTTTGGTTTCTCTTCACGCTGACAGCGCTTCTTCTTCATGATTCTTGAGGAAGCTCTTGACGACACAACACGGATAAATGTTAGTTTAATTCTTGTTTCTAGTTTTGATCGAATGATTTATTTATCAATTTATGTTTTGAGATTTACAGTTCTTTCGGATCAATTTTATGGTTTCTCGCTTTGTGATTTTTGTCGATTCGATTCATAGTGACGATGGATTGGATTTTCATGTTCCGTTGATTTATATTGTTTAATGATTTCTTGCTTCGTTTAATTCACATTCTTGGAGATGGATTGATGATTATGATTTATACGCAATTAGATTTAGATTAGGATTGACAAACCCTATGAATAATATGATTGCATATGCTTTTGTTTATCGCTTTTGATTTATCGCTTCGTAGTTGACTAGGGATTGACAACCTGGTTTAGATTTATCGCTTTATTAGTATAGCTCGGGATTGACAACCCCTAGCTTAGGATCTTTATTTAATTCTCCGTATTTCAATTCTGTATGTTCCAAACCCTGTTGGCATTAGAGTGTTTAGGATTTAATTGCTTTACGTAATGCGACACGAACAATAAGCCTGTTAAGTTTTCCTTGAGAGGCGACTTGGGTTAACTTATCACGCTACGATTACCTCGTGCGATTGCGATAAATTTGAGTGTGTTTTAGCTCGATCAAGCTCCACATACATTCTCTCGGATCATGTTTTATGTAAATATGTTTCAACTATATTAGTATGCAGTGTGTTTCTGAACAAACTTAGCGGTTTTGACGAAAACTATGTTTGAAATGTAATGATATTTAATGAGTACCTATACATATATATATTTTGTTGAGGGTTGTGTCCCTAGTTGTTGTTGCTTTGTTGGGATTGTTTTTGTTTCAGGTTGGCATATATGTTTTTACAGGGTATATGCCGTCCGTTAAATCAAATTTACCTCATTGCTTATAACTAATATTTACGGTATTATCATTATTATTGATATTATTTTATAATTGTTAAAGATAGAAAGTTTCTAGTAATGTCTACGTGGCGAGAATGGGCGTTACACACGGTATCAATGTAAGGCGCTTTGAGATAAGCTCAACATTTTCCTCTTGCGATCTTAGTAAACCTTGATCCCAGAATGTATTTGTATCTCCTAAGTCTTTCGTTTGACAGATTGGATAACCAACTCTTTCGTCGATAACAACTTCACGTTGTTGCCAGTAGAAGGATGTGATCTAAGTAAGTGCGAAATACCACATCACGTTGACATCTAAGCGATACACACAACTTTCGCTAAGCAATGGGTAAATCCATAGGACTTTACCACCTCATCAAAGTGTAAGTTCGGGATCGTGAAGCTTGCTTAAGTCCATAAATGGACTTCTTAGCTTCCATACTAGATCTCCACGCTTCACCCACATAACCTTCGGGTTCTGCATATAGATGTCTCTACCTTCTTCAAGGTAACCGTTTAGAAAAGCGGTTTTCACGTCCATTGCCAAACCTCAAGGTTTAAGTGGGCTGCCATGGCGAGAAGAATTACGATGGACTTGAGCATTGCTACGGTGAAAAGGTCTCATCGAAATCGATGCCTTCAATTTGAGTGTACCCTTTGCAAAAGCACAGCTTTAAAAGCGAAACCTCTCCATCGAATCTCTTTTCCTCTTGTATACCCACTTACTACCTATGCTTCCTTGCCATCGGTAGAGTGTCTTTTAAATATCATCCATAGGCTGTTATGGACTAAATTTCTAAGTCATAGCGGTTTGCCATGATCTTGCATCGATGTCTTGTATTGCCTCCTTTGTATGTCCATGGGTCGATTATTGCTGCTCATTTCACGGGACTAAATCGAAGATTCACCCACGAACATAAATCGCTCGGGTTGACGAACAACCCTCCCACTCTGACGAGGCAGCTCTTGGCACAGTGACAGCGGTGGGTGCGGTGGCTTGTGGTTCTCTATCTTGCACAACTTGCTAGATAGGAGCCACTTATCTGGCCGGTATCTCGGTGGAACTCGACCCGCTTCAATTTCTTGAAGTATCGGTGTCGATCCTCCCACTAGACCACGACATCTCGTACCTTTGGCTTGTCGGTGGTGAAATCGATCGTCTTCTAATTCTTGAATAATGATTTCAACTTTTGATTTATGGTTTTCATATAATCCTCTTCTAAGAATCGGGCATTAGTGCTAATAATGACCTTACGATCCTTAGGACTATAGAAATAACCATCTTTCGTTCCTCTAGGATAGCGATAAACAGCGCATCGGATCTAGACTCGAACTTGTCGACCTTCTTGTTCGGCACATGTCTTTGGTGCCCATATCCTTATGTGGCTTAAACTAAACTTAGCCCAAACCACAACTCGAAGGGGTCTTTTCGGTGACTTGGATGGTACTAGATTTAGCAAGTATGCATTGTTTGAAAACATACCCCGAGCGAAATAAGCGATGTTGCATAACTCGTCATTGATCTAACCATTTCTAAGAGTCCTGTTCTTCGCTCGACACACCATTTTGTTGTGGTGTGCCGGTGTAGTGGTGGGAGGTAATCCCACTTGCACCAAATAGTCCATAAACTTCGTTACTAAGGTATTAGCCACAGCGATCAGACCCTGATGACTTGATACTTTACTAAGCTTATCTCACTTCCGCCTTAAATTCTTTGAATTTCTCAAGCGTTGAGACTTGCGGTGAAGCGGTATATGTGTCCGTACCTTGTAGTGTCGTCGATAAGTGACAAAATACCGTACCCTCACGAGCTTGTGTTGACATAGGTCCACCACGGTCATAATGGACTAGCTCAACACTTCTTTGCTCTATAACCCTTGCTTGAAGGTGCAGTCGACATCTTTCATACATCGAGGATTCGCGGTGGGAGCAGAGTGGTGTGAGATCGCTAGCTCCATTCTTAGCGGTCTTTTGATCTATTTAGATTGATGTGACCTAATCTAAGATACCCAGGAGAAATGTGGTGTCATCTTGCGAGAAAACTTTCTCTTCTTAAGGTTTGATGTAGATCTGACATAGTTAAAGGTATTATGTTTGGCATAAATAGTATAAAGCGAATTATATAAAGTGCCACCACGAGATAACCGTCATTTCTTATGATTGAAACACCACTATCAAAAACAAGCTGAATATCCATGAATAAATAGTTTGAAACTGAAATAAGGTTTAGCGAAACTCAAGCACATATAAAATGTCTTTCAATACTAAAGCAGTTCTATCAAAACATAAAGTAACATCTCGGCGCAGCGACCTCGACTTTAGCGCGTTGCCCATGGAATCGTTACCTCCCATCCTGAGTTCCCTTGTCGCGAGGAACCCTTGCAGGTGTAACAAACATGATCGATCGCCTTTATCTACTACCCGTGAATGAGTAGAACAAGTCGCTAAACATGTTTCGTTACTAAAGCAAATGGCGTACCTTGTGCATGAGCATAGGGCATTTGGCCTTCAATGCCCGATCTTGCCGCTTGAAGCACTTGCCCTCTTTGGCTTTTTCAAGCCTCGGTGGCGAACATGTTCTTGCTCCCATTACTCCCCTGTTCTCTTTGCCTCTACCACCTTTGGTGCCCTTTTCTTCTTCCGTTTTCAGCGGAAAAAATGGGCCCCAAGATATGCTAGCAAGGGCATGTGCTCCTTGCCCATGACTCCTTCATGACCACGAGATCATTAAGCAGCGACTAAGTGTATACTCGGTCTTGCTCATGATCGCATTCACGTGAAAATTCTCAAAAGACTTGTGCGGTGTGTTGATGATGATATCAACCTTGGCTTCGCCGTCGATACCTCCTCCCAGTGATCAAGACTATCCATGAGATGAGTCATGTGGAGACATGTTCATGGATCGAACTTCCTTCTTCCATCTTGCGCGAATTTCTCTCATTATGTGGAAGTGGGTGTCGATCCGATTGCCCAAACTTACTCTCGAGACTTGACCATATTTGGTCGCGTCTACCATCGGCCCGATCTGCGGTGCTAGCCTTTGGACATTGTAGTCATCATATAGCACTTGGCCATATTGTTTGACTTATGCGAAAAGTGCTTGACTCTCATGACTCATTAGTCGATGTGTCGATGGGGCATCGGGTTTGGGAGTAGTGAGAACAAACATGTGTTCTTGGTGATAAGAACATATTCAATGTTTCGTTTCCACTCGATAAAATTTGGATCGGATAGAGATTTTGTGCGAGCATATTGATAATCGATGTAAGAGACATATCGAAAGTAATGTAAACACATAAGCATCGATCGCACATAATTTGTAACAATAATATTGTAACCTTTTGATAAAACAATATTAATTGAAACCTCGATCGCCAAGGAATCCCACATGCAAGCCGCGCGTGTGGACATTTACATGGTCGAATGTGATCCATCAATCGTCGAGGCGTACCGGCATAGACAAACAACCAAGTCGAGTCACTTCTTATCTATACATGACTATCTGAGCAACTTGTCCTCAAGTTCTCTCGGTATGAAACTTTTATATCTCATTAAGCTTGACCAATCATACGAGACTTACGTGATCTTCTACACATTGTATGATCTAACTTATATATGAGATAAGGGGACACGAATATATCAATCAAGTAATCAATTCGGATAGGAGATTGGAATAGTGGTAACGAGGAAACATTGTATACAAGCTCAACCAAAGCGCTTTCGATATACAAATCCAGCGATTCGCGTTCAACTACGCGTCGTATATCCGACCTTGACAAAGTTATGTCATCAACTCGAGCGGCGGCGAGTAATCGACTTGACGATCGAGCAACGACGTACGACCTCGGCGGGCGGCAAGCATTCGACCTCGGCCATTTAAAACCGAATGACATGCGACCACGACGAGAAGACCTCGACGGGCGATGAATATTGACTTGACCGGCGGTGGGTCGAGCTACATACAGGCGCCTCGGCAAAGCAACATCTGGCTCGATAGTACAATCGAGCTACGCCCGCGAGATCACGAATCAAGGCGAGGCAATGTCGTAGTTACGGTCCCGTCTATCACGACCTCACTTCTCGTCGTTTTGGGGGATATGATGAGATCTGACGACATCGGGCCCCGATATAAATTGGCCCCGACATTAAGCTCGACCTCACGCGAGTTCGGCGGAAGACTCTAAACCAACTACAACTCAAATCGACCCGATGGAGGCGAAGATTGGTTGCTTATCGAAAAGAATCCTTATGAGAGAAGACTTTGTATTAGAGTCGAACTCATTATGAATATGTATAAATAGAGGCTAGATTAGAGAAGAAAGATCATCTACACTCTTTGTAATAAACTTTTACACTCAATACATATACTTTCTTGCTCAGTGGACGTAGATCTAATTCAAAGATCGAACCACGTTAATCCCTCGTGTTCATTCGCGTTTATTTCCTAACGAAATTAAGATCGATCGATATGAACATCATATATTAATCTTAAAATTTTTGAAACACATCTCTATTTTCTTTAATAAAGGCCGAATACATTTACATATTTTAAAGCCATAGTTTGATTTTCTTTTTGAAAAATAGTTGAAAAATAGTGTTTAATATATGATATGAACAACATATATTAATATTTAAATTATTAGAATACTTCTCCGATTTTTCATATGAAGGCCGAAAGTATATATATATACATCTTAGGGTTTATGTGATTTTATTTGTTGAAAATAATGTGATATGTTATGTTTAGAAACAATATGAACCTAATATGCATTGTTGGGAATTTAGTGAACACATATGTAATATATGTGTAAGGACAAAACGAATTCCAAGCATTGGTTCACATTATAAATATTAGTTGATGTTTAATGTTAATATTACATGCTTATTTCATAATATGAGCATATTGTGAAGGAATGAACTTTATTGAATATATATACTTATATTTTCATAATTATCGAAAATGATTAGGTGATGAAAAGCATGTTTTTTAATTTTAATGTATGATATGAGATGATATTTCATGCTTAGTATATGATATAAGCATGATATGATTTTAATGGAATTTATTGAACACAAATGCTCGATTAATTTATGATTGCGAAAACTTTGAGGATTTTTAACCTATGGTTGAAATTTTATATGATTATATTGACTTAGTAATTAAATTCTATAGTATGATAGGGTGTAACATGATTTTATTGGAATTTATTGAGTACATATGCTAATTATTGTTAATTATCGAAAACATAGCAAAATGGTTAAGTATAAGTTTAATTTTAATGATAAATGATGCTATGATAGTTAATCTATAAGCTTGAATGGATGGTTGTGATTGTGATGAATGAATGGAACAACATACACACATACATAATAGTTTTGCATTATGTTAGAAATTAGGGTTTTCTAATGCTTTAGTATAGTTTATGTTGTTTATGGTATTGTATGGTGTTGAATGGTTATGTTTATGTTGTGCCGACAAACAATACCCCAAACGTAAACAACAAAATACTTTATGTACAAGAATCGAAAAGAAATCGACCAATTTTGATAACAGAAGGAATTAGCGAGAATCGAAGTTCGACACAAATTAGGGTTTCAATTAATAAAATGATACTCAAACGTGAGTTCTAAGTTAGAAAAACCAAAAGCGAGCTACAACGTTGAAACTCAATAGCGACAACCCAATCGACGTTAGATTGAGCGATTATAGAACTTATATAATCTCAAGCGAGTTAAGAGAAACAAACAACGTCGTAAGGTGTAAACAAAGATTGAACATAAGATGTCGATCCTTATGTCTCAAAAGTCGAGTTAATAGTCCTTAAGGAATTCATCTATTCCTAAAGTACTTACTTATATGATAGCATGTGATCACTCGAGTCATAAGTCGAGACTCCCGTTATTAGTCGTGTTAATCGACAAGTAGTCAACATAACCTACTGGGGCGTAACTACTGATTGTTAAGTCTAGTTGGTGGCTTGAGAATATCTAATATACTAATCAAAACTTGAATACTAACAATCTATAGCGTAATAACGTTTAGAAGAACACTAAGGTTAAGAGTGGGGATAGACTCGGTGTATGTGATTCAAGTAAGTTGAAGTTCACCACATATGAGCGATGAAGTAATATAGTTTGAGAATTGGAATGTAAGATAATAGAAATTATCTTAAAACAATCACATGAAATCATAAAGAAACCTAATTGAGAACTTTAAGTAAGTAATTTATAAGCGACCTTCTCGCCCATCGATAGAAAGAATCTAAGAAAGACTATTTTCTTATGAAGGGTTTGATCGTGCGTGATGTCGGTAAGGAAGGACAATCGCACTAAATGCTCACTTAGAACCACTAGCTTTGGATTGGCGGTGGGCTTTCTTGAAACAAAATGTTATCGCATAACTTCAAGCATGATTTACAATAGCTTTATGAAGTATTATCACATGAAATGTTATTGACTTCAAATGTTTATGTTTTATTGTGATCTATCTTGAGATTGGTATATCGATGTGGTATGTGAATGTGTTGGTCCTAGCGTTAAAAAGTTATGCATAACTTTCAAGTAACGATCGAATTGGTACCGTTTACTTAGTTGAGGACTAACTCGGATTATGTACTTAGTTGAGGACTAACTCGGATTATGTACGCGTGTGTTGTGTGTTAAGGTTAGCTACCTCGACCGGTTCTGGCGACTATGTGTGGGTGGCCATCTCCATAGTCGTGAATGAATGAATGAATGAATGAATGAATGAATGAATGATCAGATATGGAAACAACGTGGATAAAATAGTCAGGCCTGACACTTTTGGAAAATGATAAAATGTTTGATATGCATGAGTCTTTTAACTAAAATCCTCATGTGCTATTGTGGGCAGTTCAATAACTTTAACAAAGAAAATGTTTTCGACAATGAGTCCACTGAGTACTTTTGTACTTAGCCCTGCATCTCATTTTTGATGTGCAGGTTGAGCAGGGATTGATAATGGTGCGACGTGGTGCAGAGTGGTAGTTATTTTGTTGCTTATTAGAAAGGATTTCTAGAACCTTGGGCATGCATCGTCATATGCATGTCCACACGTTTATTTGCTGCCTAACTCTGATATTATTTTGATGTCTTGGTTATAACTGCTTTCATACCGTATTGAACTTGAGGTCGTACCTCGTTCCTTGAATTTTACCCTGATTGGGTTATATGTTTAAACATCGAACCTTTTGGCAAGTCCTTCTGTGACTTGAGTTTTTATTGAACAGCCTATTGCTTGCAATCTATGCTTATATTCGTAGTTGATTGGTTAATTGTATTGATTGGTTATATATATATATATATATATATATATATATATATATATATATCATGCATTATCGTATCGGTGGCGATCCATATGATCCGTACTTCTTTGAGAAGTCGGTCGTCCTAACCTGCGGGTTTCTACGGACAATTTATCTCCATGGTAAGATAATGATCTCCATAGGTAACGTGGTGAAAGTCGAGGCTTTGCAGTCGGAGATGTTTCTTTATGTTTTGATATGACAGTTTTAGTATTAAAAGATGTTTTATATGTGTCGGAGTTTCGACGAAACCTTATTTCGGTTTCCAAACTATTTATACATGGATATTCTGTTATTTTTGATAGTGGTGTTTCTATCATAAGAAATGACGAAGTTATCTGTGGTGGCACTTTATATAATTCGCTTTATACTATTTCTGCTAAACATAATACCTTTAATTATGTTGCATCAACATCAAACCTTAAAAAGAGGAAGTTTTCTTCGCTAGATGACACCTCATTTGTTTGGCATCATAGATTAGGTTACATCAATCTAAATATGATACAAAAACTGACTAAGAATGGAGCGTTGGGTGAAATTACAGTCACTTTCCGTTCTGAATCAAATATAAGGAAAGATGTCGACCGGACCGCTGTCCGAAGGGTATAGATCGAGGAAGTGTTGTCGCTAGTCCATTCGACTACCATGTCCACAAGCTCATGGAGAATGCAGTATTTTGTCACTTTCATTGGCGATTACTCGAGTGCGAATACATATACTGCTTGCATGATGCGAATGCTTTGAGAAATTCAATGAATTTAAGGAAGAAGTGGAGCGAAGCTAGGTAAGAGTATCAAGTCACTTTGCGATCGATCGCGGTAGCAAATACCTCGATAATGAGTTCATGGACTATTTGGTGCAATGTGGGATTACCTCCCAGCTCACTACAAGACACACCACAGCAAAATCTTTGTGTTAGGCGAAGAAATAAGACTCTCTTAGAAATGGTTAGATCTATGATGAGTTATGCAACATTGCCTATTTCTTTACGGGGTATGCCTTAGAAGCAGTGACATATTTGCTCAATCTAGTACCGTCAAGTCAGTCGACAAGACCCTTTAGAGTTATGGTTTGGCGCAAGCCTGGTTTAAGCTGTAATACCCGTATTTACGTAATGAGATTAGCTCATGGTTAAGAGCTTAATAAGAAGGCATTGCATCCTTAAGAAAGAGTTGGTTAAGTTAGAAGCTTTGCGTTAAGCTTCGGGTTGAGGCGATAAATTTCGTGATTTGAGATAGAATCGAGATAAGATTTTTAGACCTAGTTGAACATAAGAAGACCTAGATTTAAATAGTCTTGAGATGATAGATACATGCTCAAATAAGTCTTGATTTGAGAAAATTTAAATTTGAAATCTATGTTTTTATAACGTCGGCGTTTGCCGATCAAGCTCGGATGAAGAGCAAAATATTTAAAATGGTTTTAAGGTCAAAATATGTTTAATAAGTATATTTTGATGTTTATGAGTAATTATTGAGTTTAAAGTAGACATTGAAAGAGGTTGTTTTATCGGATAATTAGTGTCGATTTCTAGCTATAAAAGCGTTTACATTATTCTACAATATTTATAATTATTTTCTACAACAAAAGTGATTATTTTATATTAAAGAAAATGTGAAAAGAAAAGAAAAGAAAAAGCTTCTAGAAAAAGTAGTGAATAATCACCAAAAGAAAATCAAAAATTAAATAATTATTACATAATATAAGCTTTATACTTTAGAACATTCTATCACATTTTCTTCTTCATTTTCAGCCCCAAACTCAGTCACACACACTCACACACATCAAATTTTGAAAATATTGAGAAAAAATAGGAAGATCCGGCCGTTGAACTTTCGATCGGTCTTGAATAGAGGTATAATTTAGTATCTAGAACACATCTACGGTTTGAAATTTTAAAATCATGATCCGTTGAGTACATCATATTTTCGGTCATTGTGATGAATTTTGAAGGATTATGTTTTGTTTGATTATTTGTTAATATTATGATATATTTGACGTCTACGTATTGTTTAACGTTAAATTTGTAAATCATATGTTTATTATTTTGAAAATCATGAAATTTTCGAAAAGGGCATGCTTGGATCTTGAATTTATGATGTTGTTATGATTGAATTGTCTTCATATATATGTTATTGGATTGATATAAGCGTGTTTGGAACAAGAAAAGTTGAAATCGAAACTATCTGAAAAAGGCGAAATGACCGAAACCTAAGCCCTTATATTGTTAGATTTTGATTTTATTTGATCATTTTGACTTCGTATTTGGATTCTATGATATGATGATATAATGATATGATGATATAATGATATGAGCATACATGAACAGATTTTTGAGAAGCTTTATGCGGTAATTTCAATAAAAATTCTGCATAAGTTTATTCTTATAATGAGTCAAGATTATAGCCCTAAGGAAAAGTTTTAAATTTTTTGGCGTATACCCAGAGTGCATTTTTGTACTCACGCCTGCATATATTTCTAAATATGCGGGTTGGTTTGAGAGAATCTTTGGAATCGAATCTTTGCATGAAGACTTCTCTAATTAATTTGATTCATGATGATATTGAGAATTTGTTGATGTTATTCATTTGATATTCACATGTTTAATGCCGAGAGAGTTATGCCTTCACAAATAATTCTCAGCCACGTTTTTCGTTGTCGAACTTTGACCTTTACTTGTTTATGTGTCTTGCTATGAAGAATTGATCATCTTCAATGTTTTGTTATGATAAATTCACAAAGTTTTTATTGAAATGTCTTTGTTGATAAATTCACAAAGTTTGAAGCATGCTTGAATATGTACCTCACGACATTGGTTATTATGTTGTGATTATCCGTCATGACCGTTGTTCTTACAGTTCGATTCTTTATTGGGATTTGAGGACCTAAAATCATTATTAGTTCAACTTTAGTTCACTCTTGAATCATAAATGTGAACAAGAAAAGCGACAAGTTGGAGGCTAGATCGAAGCAAGGTCATTTATTGGTTATCTAGAGGAGCGAAGGTGGTTATTTATATAGTCCTAAGGATCGGAAGGTGTTATTAGCACTAACGCCCGATTCTTAGAAGAGATTACATGAAAATCACAAATCAAACTTGAAATCATACTTGAAGAATTAGAAGATGATCGTATTCCACCACCGATTAGGCTAAAGGTGCGAGATGTCATATACAGTGGAAGGATCGACACGGATACTTGATAAATTGAAGTGGGTCGAGTTCCACTGGAGATCTGAGAGCATACAAGTGGCACCTACCCGGAGGCGATCTGAGACACGATGCAAGATCATGGCACACCGCTATGGACTTAGAAATTGAGTCCATAACGGTATGGATGTATCTGAGTAAACACCTCTACAAGATGACAAGGAAGCCATAGGTAGTTAGTGGGTATACAAGAGGAAGAGATTCAGATGGAGAGGTTTCGGCTTTTAAAGCCAGGCTTGTGGCGAAAGGGTACACTCAGATTGAGGGCATCCATTTCGATGAGACCTTTTCGCTATAGCAATGCTCAAGTCCATCAGAATTCTTCTGGCCATAGCAGCTCACCTTAACCTTGAGGTTTGACAAATGGATGTTAAAACCACTTTTCTAAACGGTTACCTTAAAGATGGTAGAGACATCTATATGCAACAACCCGAGGGTTATGTGGTGAAGGGTAAAGAGCATCTAGTATGGAAGCTTAAGAAGTCCATTTATGGACTTAAACAAGCTTCCCGATCATGGAACTTACGCTTTGACACGGTGGTAAAGTCCTATGGATTTACACAGTTGCCTAGCGAAAGTTGTGTGTATCGTTTGGATGTCAACGGTGACGTGTTATTTCTTGCACTTTACATAGATTACATTCTTCTACTTGGCAACAATGTGAAGTTGTTATCAGACGTAAAGAGTTGGTTATCCGATCAGTTTCAAATGAAAGACTTAGGAGATGCAGTGTACATTCTTGGGATCAAGGTTTACCGAGATCGGAAAAGAAAAATGTTGAGCTTATCTCAAGCGTCTTACATTGATACTGTGATTACTCGTTTTAGTATGCAGACCACGAAGAAGGGATTGCTACCCTTCAGACATGTTGTTTCTTTATCTAAGGAGAAGTCCCCTAAGACTGCAAAGGAGATAGAGGAAATGAGACAAGTTCCTTACGCTTCCGTAGTAGGAAGTCTCATGTATGCAATGCTATGTACGAGACCCGATATCTGCTATGCGGTAGGCATAGTAGCTAGATATCAGTCTAACCCTAGACAAGCATATTGGACTACGGTAAAGCATATACTCAAGTACCTGAAAAAGACTCGAGATTATATGCTAGTTTACCAAGAAGATAGTCTGATGCCTTTGGGTTATTCAGACTCGGATTTCCAAGCTGACCATGATAAGAAAAAGTCTACCTCAGGCTATGTGTTTACCTTAGGAGGAGGAGTGCAAAGCAGCGATGCATTGCGGACTCTACCATGGAAACAGAATATGTAGCCGCTTCGGAGGCTGCTAAGGAAGCGTTATGGTTCAAGACCTACCTCATGGATCTAGATGTGGTACCTCGTTTGCCCAAGAGTGTCATAGTGTACAGTGATAACTCGGGTGCAGTGGCAAACTCAAAGGAACCACGGACCCATAAGGCGACAAAACACATAGAGAGAAAGTACCATCTCAACCGAGAAATCGTTAGACGAGGAGACGTGCTGATTGAGACGATTGGTACTACGGATAACCTAGCTGACCCATTCACAAAAAGCCTGCCACAAAAAGTCAATGACGAGCATGTTCAAGGAATTGGATTGCGCAAGATGGCCCCCACTTAGAAAGAAAAATTTTGTAGAAGTGGGAGAAGCAAAGTGATGGTTGTTTGTAATAGCTAGTAGAGAGACACATTGTATAATAAAAGTTTGCTTTAATATAAGTGGAAGATTATTGGAATTGTATACTGGAAGCAATTTTGGTTGAGCTTGTATACAATGATTCATGTTACCACTATTACAATCTCATATCTGAATTGTTTACTTGATTGCATATGTATGTCCATTTATCTCGTATATAAGTTAGATCATACAGTGTGTAGAAGATCATAGAAGTTTGTATGATTGGTCAAGCTTAATGAGATATAAAAAGAATCACAGCTGAGACAAGACGAGTTGTCGGTGTAGGCTGCGGTATAGATAAGAAGTGACTTGATTTGGTTGCTTGTCTATACTGGTACGTCTCTAACGTATTGATGGATCACAGTGAGATGAGTTCTTCTATCTGATCGTCATGAAGAACCTAGATCTCGGTGACTTTACGTTGATCTAAACCTCGATAAGGTATTAGGTAAGTATGAGTTATTGACCATCACTTTGACTTGTCATGGGTAAGGGTTACATGAGATAACCCAATATTCTCCGCATCTTGGGTGGTGGCAGTCCTTGTATGTCATGCTGGTTGCCCGTATCGAGTCACCGTATCCGTTTAGGATGATGACGTCCCTTTAATGAGCTCAAAAGGTTTATTGTACTAAACTTTGCGGGTTGAGTTATCTCAAGTACAATAATAAGGTTGAGTGGTACTACTTAAGGAATTAAAGAGATTATTTATTTTAAGCAGTCAGAATGCTATAAATAATTAATGGACGTGCAAAATCTTAAGTACGGGGTTCGTGAAGTCTAAGTGCAAGCCCGACTCAACTTCGAAAATAAAGGGGTGTAAGTCAACATTTATTCTTTAGTGGTATGAATTAATTTACGTTCTGGGCTTAACATAAGATAATTAATTTATTTGAGGCTCATCTTTATTCCTTGCATTTGATCCCTGGGCTGGCCCATCAAGGCCTGGAGCGTCTAAGAATTTCGTCCCTCATCATAGAATCCCAGGGACTCTATTACGATCTCTCTATCGAAAGATATTATTATATTTATTGGATATGCAAGAGATCCTATCTAATAGGATTCTAGGGTTGCATTATAAATATAAGGTGAGAGAAAATCAGGTTATCCTAATATCATTGTGATTTTCGAAAATCAGACGAAGCATTATTGTGATTCTCAAAAATTCTAAGTGTGAGGGAGAAGGCGAATTTCTGTAGTACTCTCCATAGATTGCTCTCATTCGGCATTATAGTTTTGGCAAACGGGATACAGTCCAGAAGATCAAAGCACGAGTCTTGTAGTAACCCGAAAATCTCTTAGTCTTAATTAGAGCCTAATTAAGTATAATTAGGGGCTTAAAGGTAATTTATTATTAAAAACTTACAAATAAGTGCATAATAGATTATTAGGCGATAGAAATTCGATTAATTTCTTATCGAATGAATAGAAATTAGAAGAAGTGGATATTAATTAGAAATGAGTTTTATTATGATGAAATGTGAGATATGTGATTATTATTGTGTGTGAATGAAACATTTCATTAAATAGAAAATGTGCTAAAGAAATGTATTAATTATTTTTATGTGGGATTTATTTATAAAATAAAATGAAATATTGTTTAAGCTATTAAATGGCTTGAATAAATTTATTTTATTAATATCTAGTAATAAAGAAAATGTTTTCTATGATTTTTGAATTTTATGAATAAATAGAATAATTATTTGATTAATGGTATATGAAATTATTAAAGTTATATTTATATGAATTTATTTCCAATAATGGAGATAATTGTTTTGGATCTTTATATTAATGAGAAAATTGAGTTTTTACTATTAAAGAATATTAATTTCCAATGTTAACAATTTTAGAAAAATATGTTTATCATTTTCAAAAATTTAAGAAATAAAAGAAAATGAAAAGAAATTAATAAAGCTATATGTATATGTGTGCCTTCTAGAAATTTAATCATCAAAAATCATCTTCCACCTCCAAACTCCCTCCCATTTTCGGCACACACACACAAAAACTTTTTTCCACTTTTAATCCATATTTCAAGTGAGAAATTAATAGAAAATCACTCCAAGTAAGGTAATTACCTTGTTTAATCAAAGTTTTTGTGGTTTAAATTGATGAACATGATGTTCTTATGTATTAGGGTTTTTGAAAATTTCATGATGCAATTTAAGGTTGATTTATTTAATTTTTGTCATGTTTATTGATTTAATTATGTTTATGATACTTAAATAACATAAGCTATGGTTTTAAATCTTTAAATTAATGAAGTTGGTGAATTAAAGTAGCATCAAGAACCCTAATTTTGGTAGGTGAATTATATGTTATGATTTGATTAAATTAAGTTTAGATATGTGTAATTAAGTGAGAATAAACATGATTTAATAAAAGAAATTGAAAGTATACATATTTACATATTTTCTGATGTTGGATGATCTATGAGTTGTTGATTTTATTTGATCTATTTGATATGATATTTAATCTTTAGGATATAGATAATGCATAATGTGAATTTATAAGAATTTAATTCATGCATATAAATGATTTCAAATTTTCAAAAATTAAGGGGTTGGGATGAACTTTGAATTCTTGATTTTATTTGATGTATTTGATATGATTTTTGAGATCTAGGATATAAATAATGCTTAAGTTGAATTTATGGGATTTTATGGATTTATAAATTGAAAGTTGAAAAATTAAAGTTTATGTTAAGTTGTTGAATTTATATGACAAGTTTCATTATGATTGGATTTGTTTATGGATTGATGATTATTCATGATAAATGAGTATGAATGTGAATTGTTGGAATATTTAAATTGGTTATAGATTGAAAGGTTTAATTACTTACCTATACATATGATTGAAGGGCATATTGTGGTTATGGTGTAAATGGATGAGTTTGAATTTATTTTAAGTTGTTAAGTGTATATTTAAGCATTGGTGTTGATTTGATGGAGGTTGGGATGAATTTGGTTGAGTTTGGATTGAAATGGCGATTAGTGTTATAAGCGTTACTCTGCGAAATTTTGTTAGAATCGGCATATTAATAAAGTGTTTGAGAATCTAATTAGTAAACTTATGATAAGTGTATAAGTGAGATTTGTTCATTAATTTCCTTAAGTTAAGGTTTAAAATGTTATATATTAATGAAAGTTATGGTATGTTATGTAATATGTTCAAGTTAACAATAATGTTGCTAAATTCGATAATTATTTCAATTCTGAGGACCAAGCGAGACAAGAGCGTTCTAAAGGATGAGAAGGAGGAAATTCTCGATTGACAACGTGCAGGTAGGTTTCTTCTCTTTAATGTGTGTTGGATATTAAATATTTTATCTATATCTTGTACATCATAAATCATGAGAATTGTTGAAAATAATATCATGTTATATTTTGAACATAAGATCGTGTATCTTGAATAAAAGATGGTATTATAATATAAATGCATGTTGTTTGTTGATCGTAAGATTAAGTATTATTGAGAATAAGTTCATATTACCTATCTACGGAAGAATTTTGTTAATGACCGGGAAGTTTATAAATATACCGGCACTGACCGGGAAGTTTAAGATTATATAGACGGTCGAGGTATTGAGAAGGAGGCCTACTTCTCATTCTTGAACAAGCGTAGATAGGGCGGGGCTGTGATTGGTTACCTTCGGGTCCAACACGGAAGATAATACCGATATAATCTGACGTTCATTAGCTTGTAATGCTACAATGATATAAAATCTATTGTCACTGAAGAGTTATTTCAACTCGTATGTTGATAAAGTATGGTAAGTTGTTCAAGTAAAATGTTTGTTGAAAACCTATTGAGCACTTGATGATACTCACGCTTTGCATTTTCTTTTATGCAGGTTGAGCTCGGAGATACTATTTGGTATGAATTTGTGCTTATTCTTGGTATTTTTTGCATCTTGTTTTCGATGGTTTGTCTATTTATGCCGTTGATTTGATTAGTTTTTATCGATTCAGACTTACTTGGTTTGTTTTGATAGTTTGTAGAAAAAAACGGCATTAAGTAGGATGAAATGGATCTGCCAAGAGTTAAGTTTATTGAAGAGTATCTTGGCAGGAGTCCGTAGGCATAAACGGATTCTAATTTGGAATTCGAGGCGAGGAAGAGCAGGCGAATAGTCAAAGTCGTTCCACGGCCCCCGTCGCACGGATAACCCGGTGCTCGATCGAGCACCGTGCCACCCGGCACATGCCCGTGCATCCGCGTACCGGGCGTTGTCGCCCGTGCGTTATCACCGCTCGATCCGGCGCCCGCTGCGCTCGCCGCCTTCGCCCGTCCGGCGCTCAACCGCAAGCGCCCGCTCGCGCTTTTCCATCACGCGTTCTACGCGACGCCGCGATGCCCTGCCTCGGCCACGCAGCGCCGGCTCACTCCGAGTGCGCGTTCGCATTTTCCCTCGTGCGTTCAGCCTGAACGCCCGCTCACCAACCGCACGTATCCGCTCGCCCGCTGCCCTCGGCCACCCAGCGCCGGCTCACTCCGAGTGCACGTTCGCTCCTTTTACCCTCGCATGCTCGACGTTCGGCGTCCGCTCGTCCACCTATGCGCTCGCTCGCCTTGAGCCGGTGCTCGTTTGTGAGTTAGTGTATTTTCTGAGCGAGCTCTCGGTCTAAGCCGGTGTTCACTTTAGGAACAGAACACTCCACTCCGCGCTTGCTCACATTCAATTGGCGCTCACTCTCACTTAATATATATACACGCTAGGTCATTTGTACACGGTGGTTCTGATTTTTGGATTCACGCCGCGCCGCTGTTCTTTCTTGGTCTTGGAGCTTTTGAGGCGACGATAGAGATTGAACATCAGATTAACAGTAGTAATTCCTCTTTACATTCTATCGATTTATGCTCTTGGTTTATAATTTCTATTGAATCACATTCGACCATTTTATGTATTGAGTTTTGAGATTATTGTTAGAATAAATTTCATAGATTGATATTGGATATTTTATAGTTTTTATTGAATTTCATTCGATCATTTACATGCTTAACCTTGGGATTATTGTTGGATTGAATTTCATAGTATTATTGTTTAAGGTTTCTGTTGGATGCAATTGATTTTGGATTTTAGTAGATTGTTGAATCGTTCTTCGCTTAATTTTATCGCTACCTATTTGGTGATCTAGTTTAGTTTGTTATATGATTAACTTCCTGCTTTCGTGCTTTCGTAGTTTATCAACTAGGGATTGACAACTCCTAGTTAGATTGCTTGCTTTAATTTGTATTTTCGTTCAGCCTTTCAATTCCCGTTTGATCAAAAACCCATGTTGGTATTAGAGTGTTAGGATTTACCGCTTTATGTGTTTGACACGAACAATAAGCCCTGCTAATTTTTCTTTGAGAGACGACTAGGGTTAACTTTCCACGCTACAATTACCTCGTATGATTGCGAGTAAATTTGAGTGTGTTTTTAGCTCAATCAATTTTGGCGCCGTTGCCGGGGAAAACTTTAGGCGAATTGTTTGTGTTGATTATTTTTCTGTGTTTCTTTTCGTTTTTATTTTGTTATTCTCCAGTTGCGTGTGATCTTTTCTTGTTTGAGTGTTGTGTATGCTAGTCGCGCATTGATCTAAATAGACCGCTTGCTACCCGTTGGACCGCTCGAAGATCTAAAGATCGCTTCTTCGGACCTGGAGGAGTTTGGTGCCTCTTACGTGAGTGGTGAACACTCGAGCCGATAATCGAGATCAACTGTTGTTGAGAATACTCCCCCGTTGAGAGAGATGGGTGAAAATGCACGTGCATTGCGTGATATCTGAGCCGATGATTGGGCGACTACTTCCCAATAGTTCTTGGACCAGCAGCACGTGACTATGGGCTGAAGCCGAACCATTTCTCACTCATGCCTACCTTTCATGGGCTTGCTAGTGAGGATGCTTTGGGGTTCATAAGAAATTTTGCTCGGTATTGCGGTCCTTCCGTTGGGAGGACTAAATGAAGATCATTGAAGATCGTTGTTTCCGTACACCACGAAGGATAGAGGCAAAGTCGTGGTTTTGGCACTTCCACCAACTCTGCGAGTTGGAATGCCGTGGTAGATAAATTCATGACGAAATACTACCCTAACAAAAAGAGTCAGGAGTTGAGGTCACAAATCATGACCTTTAATCAGACGTCAGATGAGCCATTCTATAAAGCTTGGGAACGGTTCAGGGACTTATTGCAGAAGTGCCCCCACCATGCCTTGCCAGATGAAATTCTTTATCAATTCTTTTATGACGGATTGACTCAGAGTTTTCAATATATGGTGGTCAATGCTGTAGGTGGAGATATTGGTTCTCGAACGGCAGCAGATATCGTCGACATTTTTGAAGCTATGGCTGCTACTTCACAGCAGAAGTCCAGTCGAGGTGGAAGAGCCAAGTCACATGCCGTGAATCCTTCGTATGACATGAATAAACAAGTGGCTGAATTGATGAGGGAAGTATAGGAGCTGAAGTTGAGGAAACCAGATCCATCGGCCCAGCACGAAGAATTCATAGAACATTGTGGTATCTGCAACGAACCAGGGCATAATGTTGATTCGTGCCCCAGAATAGGAGAGCTTACTTCCGAAGGCGAAGCAGAAGCTTTTACGATGCAAGGATTCCAACCCCGACAACATTTCGAGTCTAATCAGCAACAGTTCGGCTCGGGGTGGAGGAGTCAACCTAACGTGGGGTGGAGGAATCAGAGTCGAGGCAGAGTTCAAATCAAAGTGCCCCATACCGAAGACCTCCACGTCGTAGCAGTTTCGGCCAGCGGTTTCTGCGGCAATATCCACACGGCCCCACGATGCGGTTCTCACGCGGCACCTCCACCGGTGCACCTCCACCCCATCGAGACCAGCTTTTGAGTAGACGATCACCCAAATAGTAGATGCTCAAGATTCCACAATCAAGCGTTTAGAGACGCAAATAGGATAGATTGCTAGCTCGCTGAACGAGCTTTTGCAACAAGTAGCAGCGGGGAAACTTCCTAGCCAACCCCATTAGGCTCAGGCTGTCACTGTTCTGAGGAATGGTCGGGTGATTGAGAATAAGGTGGGAGAGACATCTGAGAAGCAGATAAAATCTCAAGAGGTGGAAAATGAGAAAGAGACCGAGGTCAAATTGCATAAGGCAGCAAAGCCTTATACTCCACCGATACCCTTTCCACACCGGCTGAAAAATGAGAAGCAAGACCAGCAATTCAACGAGTTCTACAAACTCCTATCGAAGGTGAATGTCAATTTACCTCTGTTGGACGTAATCAGAAATGTGCCGGCCTATGTCAAGTTTTTCAAGGAGTTGGCCTCAAAGAAAAGAAGATTTGGAGAGTACGAGAAGGTCGTGGTCTCAGAGGCGATAATTCCATCCTGCGGCACCGATTGCCTCCCAAACTCCGGGATCCGGTGGTTTATCATTAAAATTGCTTTAGGTAATGGTAAGGAAGCTTCTGGTATGCTTGATTTGGGGGCCGGGATTAATTTGATGCCTTATTCAATTTTTAAACAATTAGAATTAGGTGAACTTAAACCCACTCGCATGTGTTTACAACTAGCCGATAGGTCCGTCGACATATCGAGGGTATTATTGAGGACATTTTAGTTAAGATGGGTGGGTTGATAGTTCTGTTGATTTCGTTGTTTTGGAAATTGGTGAGGTTAGGAAGATGGAAAAGAGCACACCTTTGTTATTGGGAGGCCATTCATGGCCACAACCAACACACTTATTGATGTTAAGAGTGGCACTTTAAAAATGACTGTGCTTGGTGAAACTGTGTCATTTTCTATTAGGGACAGTGTGATGTTTCCTTCTGTTAATTCTGTTGATGATTGTGCTTTCATTGATGCTATTGATCCCTTGGCCGAGAATGTGTTGTTGCAGGAGCATAGCCTCGAGGAAGTTTTTGCAGGATCGGCTGACGAGGAATAGTGGGCACTTGAAGTTGCTAGCATGCCCAAGCCCACTCTAGAAATGAAAAAACTGCCACAACATTTGAAGTACGTATTCTTGGAGGAGGGAAATGAGAAGCTAGTTATCATCTCCGCTGAGCTTTCAGATGTTGAAGAAGAAGAACTGTTTTCGGTTCTGAGAAAGAATAAGCTTGCTTTTGGGTGGAGTTTATCCGACATCAAGGGAATCAACCCAGCAACATGCATGCATCGTATCACGCTTGAGGATGGAGTGAAGCCAGTGATTGATGCCCAAAGGAGATTGAACCCGATCCTCAGTGAAGTGGTGAAGAAGGAGATTTTGAAGCTTCTTATGGAAGGACTTATCTACCCTATCTCGGACAGCGAGTGGGTTAGCCCAGTACATGTGGTGCCCAAGAAAGGAGGCATCACAGTGGTGAAGAATGAGAAAGGAGATGGTACCTACAAGGGCTACTACCGGTTGGCGCATGTGCATCGACTACCGAAATTTGAATGCCGCAACGAAAAAGGACCATTTCCCTCTCCCTTTTATTGATCAAATGCTTGATAGATTAGCCGGACTCTAGCATGCCCAAACCCACTCTAGAAATGAAGGAACTGCCACAACATTTGAAGTACGTATTCTTGGAGGAGGGGAATGAGTAGCCAGTTATCATCTCCACTGAGCTTTCAGATGTTGAAGAAGAAGAACTGTTTTCGGTTCTGAGAAAGAATAAGCTTGCTTTTGGGTGGAGTTTATCCGACATCAAGGGAATCAGCCCAGCGACATGCATGCATCGTATCACGCTTGAGGATGGAGTGAAGCCAGTGATTGATGCCCAGTGGAGATTGAACCCGATCCTCAGTGAAGTGGTGAAGAAGGAGATTTTGAAGCTTCTTATGGAAGGACTTATCTACCCTATCTCGGACAGCGAGTGGGTTAGTCCAGTACATGTGGTGCCCAAGAAGGGAGGCATCACAGTGGTGAAGAATGAGAAATGAGAGATGGTACCTACAAGGGCTACTACCGGTTGGCGCATGTGCATCGACTACCGAAGTTGAATGTCGCAACGAAAAAGGACCATTTCCTCTCCCTTTTATTGATCAAATACTTGATAGATTAGCCGGACATGAATATTTTTGTTTTCTTGATGGTTTATCTTGTTACTATCAGGTTGCTATTGCTCCAGAGGATCAGACCAAGATGGCGTTTACAAGTCCTTTTGGTACATATGCCTACCGACGGATGCCTTTTGGCATGTGTAATGCACAAACACTTTTCAGCGGTGCATGATGTCAATTTTCTCCGAGATGATTGGAGATTTCCTTGAGGTATTCATGGATGATTTTTCGGTTTTTGAATCTTCTTTTCATGATTGCCTAGATAAGATTGATCGTGTGCTTAAACGTTGTGTGGAGAGCAATCTCACTCTTAGTTGGGAAAAGAGTCACTTTATGGTAAAAAGTAGGATTGTATTGGGGCATATTATGTCTAGAAATGGTATTGAGGTTGACAAGCCTAAAGTGGATGTAATAGAAAAATTACCTCCACTCGTTGATGTTAAGGGCATTAGGAGTTTTTTAGGACATGCGGGTTTTTACCGTAGGTTTATAAAAGATTTTTCTAAGATAAGCCAACCTTTGTGCCATCTACTTGCTCAAGATGTTATTTTCAAATTTGATGATAAATGTTTGCATGCTTTCAATTTGCTTAAGGAGAAATTGACTACTGCTCCAGTTGTTGTTGCCCCAAATTGGTCTCTACCTTTCGAAATAATGTGTGATGCTAGCAATGTGGCTGTGGGAGCTGTTTTAGGTCAACGTGTGGATAAAATATTGCGTGTGATTTATTATGCTAGTTTAACTTTAAGTTCTGCTCAAGTGAATTACACAACTACTGAAAAGGAACTGTTTGCTGTTATTTTTGCTTTGGATAAGTTTCGTGCTTATATCATTGGTTCTAAAGTAATTGTTCACAGTGATCATGCTGCTTTTAGATATCTGTTGACTAAATCCCAGGCTAAACCGAGATTAATTCGTTGGGTTCTTCTTCTGCAAGGGTTTGATCTAGAAATTATAGACAGGAAAGGTAGTGACAATGGCGTAGCTGACCATTTGTCTCGTCTCGAGTCCCCATTTGTTTTACCTGCTCAAGAGAGTCTTGCTGAGTCTTATCCTTTTGAGCATGCTTTGGAAATCAATTCATCACCTTGGTATGCTGATATTGTTAATTACTTGGTTTGTGGATCCTTGAGACCTGATTTGACTTCCCAAGAAAGGAAGATATTTCTTAGTGTATGCAAGAATTATTTTTGGGATGATCCATATCTTTTCAAGCTTGGGAAGGACGAGGTGGTTAGAAGATGCATTCCTGATGAGGAGCAAGGTCAAGTTTTAAGGTTGTGTCATGAGTCCCACTGCGGAGGACATTTTGGTGGGCGCAAGATAGCTTTTAAAGTGCTGCAGAGTGGTCTCTTTTAGCCGACTCTTTTCAAGGATGCCAACGCCTTCTATCTCTCATGTGACAGATGCCAACGAGTGGGCAATGTGGGGAGAATAAATGAGATGCCACTGAACAATATTCTTGTCGTTGAAATTTTTGATGTATGGGGTATTGATTTTATGGGACCTTTCCCAAAATCTAACGGATTTGAATACATTTTGCTTCTTGCTGTTGATTATGTGTCTAAGTGGGTGGAAGAAATACCCACGCGGACTAGTGATGCTAATGTTGTCTTGAAGTTTGTGCAGGAGAACATTCTTTGCAGGTTTGGTTTCCCCAAGGCCATTATAAGTGATGGGGGAGCACATTTCTGTAATAAGTTGTTCAAGAAGCTCATGGAGAAGAATGGCATCACCCACAAGGTGGCCACGCCATATCATCCACAAACTTCAGGACAGGCTGAGACAAGCAACAAGCAGATCAAAGGTGTTCTCAAGAAGACGGTCCAACCATCTAGGAAGGACTGGTCAATGAAGTTGAATGCTGCACTTTGGGCATACCGTACTGCGTTCAAGAGCATTTTGGGAATGAGTCCATATAGGCTTGTTTATGGAAAGGCATGTCATTTACCCGTTGAGATTGAACACAAGGCTTTTTGGGCAATAAAGGCCATGAATCTCGACATCACAGAAGCAGGTAAGGGTAGAGCTTTTCAGATGACCGAACTCAAAGAATTACGGGACGAAGCATATGAGAATGCCCGTATTTACAAGGACAAAGTTAAGCGGATTCATGATCGGCGAATAGTTCGAAAGGATTTAAGGCCGGGAATGAAGGTGTTACTATTTCAGTCTCGTTTGAAACTCTTCCCCGGAAAGCTCAACTCCAGGTGGAGTGGTCCCTATATTGTTGAGGAGGTATTTTCCCATGGAGCGGTTTTACTTCGCGATCCTAACACCAACGGATCATTTACTGTGAACGGACAGCGAGTGAAATCATATTTTGATCGAGATGAGTTGGAAGAAGTGGAGAACGTCTTGCTCATCGATCCTCAATATCTCTGATCTCACTATGTCGTGCTCACGACGTTAAAATTGAGTACTACGTGGAAGTTTATCCACGAATTTCTCTTGTCTTTCCTTTTCTTTTTCTTTTTCTTTTTCTTTGTTTCTTTTTATCTTTTCATCTATCTCTTTTTCTTTGTTTTTGGTTCAGGTGTGGAAATGAAGCTAACCGAGGTTGAGATTGGCATTCAAAAATGTACATTTGCTCTTCATGAATCGGTGCTCAAAGTGGTCCAGCGTTCACGAGTATCTGAAGTTATCCACAACCGCGTTCAAAATGAACCAGCTCAAGAGTAGTCTGAAGCCGTTCTGGCTCAAGCTCAAAATGAACCAAAGAATCAAGAGTCTGAAGCCATTCATCTGGCGCGCTCAAAATAAACCAGCGCTCAAGACTAATACAGAAGCCTTTCATAACTGGCGCTCAAGCTGAACCGGCGTTCAAGACTTGGGCAGAAGCTTTCCACATCCGGCGCGCACGGTGAACTGGCGTTCAAGAATTGGACATAATGTTTTTCCAACTGGCGTTCAATTTGATCCGACGCGCAGTATCTGGAGAGAAAGTCCTCCAAACGGGCACCCAATGCAAACCAGCGCTCGGCCTGTTAAACCGGTGCTCACCCCCTGATCCAACGTTCTTTTAAAAAAAAAAAAAAAAACCGGCGCTCAACCAATAAACTGGCGCTTCCCCATCCTGAACCGGCGTGCTCCTGGAATCGACGTGTATTTAGGGCTCAATGCCCTAATTCATTACACAAGCTTAGCGCTGCTCCTTTCTCTCTCCACCAACGTCTCAAGCGCCCGCTCCGCTAAAGCGCCGTTTCCCACCGCCCAACCGGCGCTAACTTCCAGCGCTCCCGCCGGTTCGCCCGCTATCACGACGCCGTCAGTCCAGCTGGCGCTATACCTACAGCGCCCGCATCGTGCATCGTCCAGCCGGCGTAGTTCATCCGGTGCCCCGCGTGCTCGCTTCCTCCTCGTCAGCGCCCGTGCACAGTCCAACCGGTGTTGTTCACCAAGTGCTCGCCGCTTACCCGCAGGCCGTCTGTCCGCCCACCTCGCCCAACGCACGTGCCCGCTCTCACCACACCCCCCTCCGCACGCTCGTTCAGTCCAGCCAATGCTTTCCCTACAGCGTCCGCTCCCCAGCGCTCCCCCCCGTGCGCTCGTTTCACCTCCGCTTCACCGGCGCCAACACCGCTCCCGTCGCTCGTCCGTCTCGGCGTCGCTTAGCGGTCTAGCCCACAACGCCCTCTCTCCTCAACCGACACTCAACATCGAGTGCGTACTCCCCTTTCGGTCTTCTCGCCCGGTCATCCTCCCCAATGATCGATCGCGCGTGCTCCACGTGCCAAACAGCGTTTGGCCCACTCATCATATCTCTCCAAAGACTGTCCCGTGCTCGGCTTTGCTCGCATAGCACCGAGACCTTTGCAAGCTAATCTCCCGGCATCTCCTCATCATGGTTCGAACAAAAAATCATCTCACCTCTTTGGCTAAACGAGCAAGAACAGACGCAGACGCTTCGGGATCCAATGAACAACCCGAAGATTTGCGGGAGAATTACGATGCTCCGTTCTCTATTTATTCGCCCTAAGAAGGTATTTTCTTCTCTGTTATTCGTTCTAAGGAGATCAGTCACCCACGTTCTTATGATTGGACTATTTTGACTTCATTGGGTGTTGATGCAACTGTGAAACGATACTTGAAATTGTGGGATCTGCTTGATTTGGCGATAAGGGAATCGGAAAATGGTTTTAAGAATGTTCTTAGGGAATTTTGTGTGACGCTCGAGACCAGTGCAAATTTTAAATCAGCTTACTGTCGCTTGGGGGGGCTAGATGTGCTATTACACCAAAGGTTATGCACGATGTTTTTGGTTTTCATGTTAGTGGTTTTTCTGATGTACCAAAGGATTTTCCTCTTGCTAAAACATGGAGAATTTTAACTGGTTTTGATAATTGGTCATCAGCAGGCACTTCTAGTGCCTTTATTAAGGACCCTACTTTGGTTATCGCCCATAAATTCCTTGCATACAACCTAACAGGGAAAGAGCAGGCAAATAAAGTGAGTGCTCAGGAAGTTTTCTTCTTGTGGTGTGCTGTGAATAACAAGAAGATTTGTGCAGCACCGTTCTTGTGGCGGCGATTTGATTATATGAGGCAAAACCGTAAAGCACATATCTCCTTGAGCCAGTACCCTTTGATTCTAGACAAGTTCTTTGTGGGATTAACTGGAGAAGACTCTCCAAGTTCGGGCTCCTGTGTCATTGAGAATCTTCCCATTAAGTTCAGTGATTTTCGGGTGATTGCATCTGATCCGGCTACATTGCTTCCTTATGAAGCACGGCGTAGTGTCCAAGAGTATATTATGATTAAGCAGAACCGTCCGTCCGGGTCTCATGCCGGTACAGCTACCCCGATGGATGAAGATATCCCCGAGGATGAGGCCACCGAAGAAGGAGAGGCGGGAGCACATGACACGCCCCTCCTGGCTTACCCCTACTCCCATCAGCCCCAAGGCGACGCCTTCAGTGATCTTAGGGCCCATTTTGATTCCAGTTTTGGCCAGTTTCAGCAGGCCACTCACTACAAGAAAGTTGACTTTTTGCGACATGAAAAATGTGTCGCTAACATTTGTTTTAATGTCGCAAAAACTAACTTGTGACATTTTTTACGTAACTTTATATTGTGTAACAAAAGGTCGTGTAGCATTTTTACGACACTTTTTTTGTATTTATATCACAATATATACGGTACTTTGTGTATCGCTAACCTAATTGTCGTATAAAATTCACGACATATTACGTGACTTTAGTTGTAGTGACACATGTTAGTTTGCATCATATTTAATGTCATTAGCCAAATTGATGCATCCTAATTTACGACACTAGCTTGTGACATTATTATCAACTGTAGTATAATTTTTACGACATTGTTTTCATTAATGTTGCAACATATACATCATTTTGTGCATCACTAAATTAATTGTCGTATGAAACTTATGACATATTATGCTTCAACCGTGAAAGTAGCATATGTTAGTTTATGTCAGATTACATGATACATAAATATAAATAATTTTATTGTTGTATTTTTTTACAACACATTTTAATTAGATGGTTTGTTACGACCCGACTTCCAGATTGACGGTTGAACCCACGGACCAACACGAGTCTATTCAGTGTGCTTTGTCCTCACTCACACACTCCTTGAGAAAACTTCCCAGGGGGTCACCCATCCCACAATTGCTCCAAACTAAGCACGCTTAACTTTAGAGTTTTTATGAGATGGACTCCCGAAAAGAAGATGCATCTTGTTGGTATGAGTAGCACATATCAAATCCTTTAAGCTCTCCTCAAATATACAGTCTCATACCTATATATTCTCTAAATCCCTCTCATTCTGGTGCTTTTCGATTCATTCATGTACCCCTCCGCTATGAAGTCTTAATCGAGCTCCTTGTCCATGCCTCCGCACCGGCGATCACTCCGTACTTCTGCCCCGGGCGTCACATGCCCACCAACTTCCGCTTGGTTCGTCCTCGAACCACACCGTACTGGGAGAGGTTCGACTCTGATACCATCTATAACGATCTGGCTTTCGGATTACCGGCTGATCCCACAGACCAACACGAGTCTTTTCAGTGTGCTTTGTCCTCACTCACACACTCCCTGAGAAAACTTCCCATGTGGTCACCCATCCCACAATTGCTCCAAGCTAAACACGCTTAACCTTAGAGTTTTTATGAGATGGACTCCCGAAAAGAAGATGCATCTTGTTGGTATGAGAAACACATATCAAATCGTTTCAGCTCTCCTCAAATATGCAGTCTCATACCTATATATTATCGAAATCCCTCTCATTCCGGTGCGTTTCGATTCATTCATGTACCCCTCCGCTTTGAAGTCTTAATCGGAACAGCTCTTTGTCCATGCCTCCGCACCGACGATCACTCTGTACTTCTACCCTAGGCATCACATTGTTAATGTCACATTTTTCTTTGTGAAAAATATATTGTATATTAAACTAATAATACAGACTGACATAATTTCTTGTTTTAAATTATTATTATTATTATTATTATTATTATTATTATTATTATTATTTATTTATTTGTAACCTTTGGATTTTTATTGAACATGTATACAATATTATAATAGCTCATATTTGATTATTTAAATATTTTGAATGAATAATTAACAAGTGTTTAAATAAACTATAGCAAATTTTGAGACATAAAAATGAGTGTCGCATCGATATGTGTCACTAAAATATGACACAATATATAGATGGCACATAACCGACATAAATATACAACATTGAATGCAACAATATTCTAAATATGTGATATAATTATGACATTTTATTGAGGTGTTGCAAATAAATTGTCGTAATTTTAAGACATCAAAATGAGTGTCGCATATGTGTCACTAAATTATGACACAATATGTAGATGACGCACAATTGATGTAAATATACAACACTAGATGCAACACTATTCTAAATATGTGATATAATTATGACATTTTATGGAGATGTCGTAGATAAATTAGAGCAATTTTGAGACATCAAAACAAGTGTTGCATTTTTGTCACTAAACTACGACACAATATTTAAATGACGCACAAATGACATAAATATGCGACACTCAAAGCATAAGTGTGGTAATTTTACGGAACATACATGTAATGTCGCATGTGTGTATGTCGCAATAAGTCTATTTTGTTGTAGTGACTTCACAGCAGTTTGGGGACTTTAGCTCCTCCTGGAATCAGAACTTTGAGGAGTATAGGCAGCAGATGGGTCAGCAATTCACAGATTTCAATCAATCAACGACCCAGGGTTTTGGAGAGTTCCGTGATGCGGTATATCATCGTCTTGACACCCAATCTCGCCAGTTCAACGACTTCAGTCAATCTTCACAGCAGGCGATTGGGGATTTCCGTCAAGATGTTTACCGGCGATTAGACACACAAGAGCAAACATCCGTGACCTTCAAGCCAAATGGGACGCTGGTCCCTATCCCACACCGCCTATCCACCGCCACCATCACGGACCAATAGTGATGCTTCACTGTTGGAGAGTATGTATATATTGCTTTATTTTATTTTCTCTCGTCCTTATTTCGGTGGTTATTTCCTTTCCTATTGTGGTGTGTTTTTCCTTGGCTTCTCTGATGTCTGCTGCAGGCCGATTCTTGGGACTCGATTTCTGAACGACCTTCTTTCTGCCATCTATTATCAGGGAATTCTCATCCTCTATTGGCCTTATTTTGTTGTTACTGTTTAGAGCTCTGGGGACAGCGCTCGAATTTATGTGTGGGGGGAGAGTTGTTAATTATATGTCGTGCCCTATTTATGTGCATGATTGGCAATATGGATTTGTGTTTATTTTGACCTCTTGGACTCAAGTTTTTGTCTTTACGAATAAGTTAGGATTGTCATTTGTGCACCTGAACTCTGTGGTATTGGTCAAACCTTGATGTATTCTCGTTTATCTTGATGTTATGTTATTGAAGTGCAATGTGAATTGACGAGATGGTGTGAATTAATCTTAAATCGAGGGTTATTGATGTGATTTTTCCGACTAATGCTAGAGGTAGTGTTAACAGTGTGGTTACCTATATACTTGTTTCATTAAAAAAAAGGTGTGAAAAAGAAGAGAAAAGAAGGAGAATGAAACTCCAATATATTGTTGAGATTGTATAAATGGAGGATGAGATTATGCCTCCCTTTCTTGTAAATTGAGAAATGGGCATGGGAAACCACGATAGGCGACTCGAGTTTATCGAGAATTCACCTTTCAAACATTGTTCCAAAATCTGTTAATACTTTCTATGTTATCAAAAAACTTGTTGCTAAAGGTAACCATTTTAGTTAATTCATCCCTAGCGGAGAGTTGGGCTGAGCAAAAATCACCTACTTGTTTATTTGACATTCTCACAATCTTAGATTTGTTTCAAACTAACTTTGATAATGTATTCATCATGTTTGGGGGAATTGCAAAAGGAGGTTTGATTGATTGGATTAAGGGTTAAGTTGCATGAGTTATTTTTCTACTCTTATTAGTATAGACTTTGCTTGAGGACAAGCAAATGGATAAGTGTGGGGGAGTTGTTTGGTATGAATTTGTGCTTATTCTTGGTATTTTTTTGCATCTTGTTTTCAGTGGTTTGTCCTATTTATGCCGTTGATTTGATTAGTTTTTATGGATTCAGACTTACTTCGTTTGTTTTGATATTTTGTAGGAAAAAAGGGCATTAAGTAGGATGAAATGGATCTACCAAGAGTTAAGTTTATTGAAGAGTATCTTGACAGGAGTCTGTAGGTGTAAGCGGATTCTAATTCGAATTCAGACGAGGAAGAACGGGGTGAATAGTCAAAGTCGCGCACGGCCCCCCGTCGCACGCATAACCCGGCGCTCGACCGAGCACCGTCCCACCCAAGCGCACGCCCGTGCATCCCGCTCGCCCCGTGCCCGTTGTTGCCCAATCATCCGGTGCTCGGTGCGAGAGCCCGTTCCAGCTACCAGCGCCAGCTCGCTCGACAGCGCTCGCCCATCCGGCGCTAAACCGCGAGCGCCCGCTCGCGCTTTTCCCTCGCGTGTTCTACGCGAGTGCCCGTGCGCCACCGCTGCCCTCGGCCACCCAGCGCCGGCTCACTCCGAGCGTGCGTTCGTATTTTTCCTCGCGTGTTCAGCCTGAACGCCCACTTACCAACCGCGCATCCGCCGCCTGCTGCCTCGCCCGCCCAAAGACCAGCGCCACCGCCTTGGCCACCTGCCGCCACTCCGAGCATGTATTCACTCATTTTCCCACACGCACTCGACGCCGCTCGTCCGCCCACCGCCTGCGCGCCGCCCGCCGAGCCGACGCTCGTTTGTGAGTCAGTGCATTTTCGGAGCGAGCGCTCGGTCTAAGCTGGCGTTCACTTTGGGAACAAAACACTCCGCCTCATTCTCGCTCACATTCAACCGGCGCTCACTCTCACTTAATATATATACGCGCTAGGTCATTTGTACATGGTGGTTCTCGATTTTGATTCACGCCACTGTTGTTTTTCTTGGTCTTGGATCTTTTCAAAGACGATAGAGATTGAACATCGACACAGAGTAATTTCTCTTTACATTCTATCGATTTATGCTCTTGGTTTATAATTTCTTCTGAATCACATTCGACCATTTTATGTATTGAGTTTTGAGATTATTGTTAGAATAAATTTCATAGATTGATATTGGATATTTTATAGTTTTTATTGAATTTCATTTGATCATTTACATGCTTAACCTTGGGATTATTTTTGGATTGAATTTCATAGTATTATTGTTTGAGATTTATGTTGGATGCAATTGATTTTGGATTTTAGTAGAGTGTTGAATCGTTCTTCGCTTAATTTTATCGCTACATGTTTGGTGATCTAGTTTAGTTTGTTTTATGATTAACTTCCTGCTTTCGTGCTTTCGTAGTTTATCAACTAGGGATTGTCAACTCCTAGTTAGATTGCTTGCTTTAATTTGTATTTCCGTTCATCCTTTCAATTCCCGTTTGATCAAAAACCCATGTTGGTATTACAGTGTTAGGATTTACCGCTTTATGTGTTTGACACGAACAATAAGCCCTGCTAAGTTTTCCTTGAGATACGACTTAGGTTAACTTTCCACGATACAATTACCTCGTACGATTGCGAGTAAATTTTAGTGTGTTTTTAGCTCAATCAATGACGATGGAAGAGAATGCTGAGCTAGGGTTCTTTTGTTGTAAATTGTATTATACCCAGAATGTCATGTCTTCATACGTGACATTCATCCATCCTTCCGTTTTCAAACTCATATGATCTTGACGTTAACTTTTGGATAACTTCTTGTGTATGTTGAAGATGTAAATGAAATCTTTAAATATTAACTTTGATCTTTATGTTGATTGTCAAATAATTATTTAAACTCGTTTGATTTTTGTAAACATGTGAAGTTGGAAGTTAATATATTCTAATTTTAACCTAGTCATAATCTGATTATTTAGTTAATTACTTAATTAAGTAATCGGGTCGTGACAGAGTGGTATCAGAGCAGTTGTTCGCTCTGGACCTGTGAATGTTTCTTTCTTGAACCAACCTTTCCTTGTAAACCTTGAGTCTTAATAGTAGAAAGAATTTGATAGTAGCTCAGCATTCCAAGTCCATCTCTCCAGCTCAACCAGGTAAGATAAGTGATGAGTGGCTATGAGGATTATTGAAAGTCCATGTATGAGACAAGTTTGATGAGCATGATGTGAAATATGTGAAGTGATATGATTGAAAAAGTATATGAAAGTTGAATATGTTGTAAGGAAAAATGAGAAGTTGTTACCTAAACAAATGTAGTCATATATACATACATGTGCATCTCTGGTCAGCATTTAAGTTATATTTTGATTATAGGATGGCAAGAATGAAAACTACGGCAAGGAAGAGTATACCGATCATACCGAATGCTCAAGGAAGAAGGGATCGGTTTTATTCTTTTAGAATGGGCGAACACCAGAACATGATTCGCTTCCTCAATCAATATGTGAGATTATGGGAATGGGTAAAGCAGTACGATGTAACTGAGCTAGATGGGTTACTTCAGTTAGTGCAAGCATTACCTTCTAAGTGGCATGGATGAGCTTCTGTGGCTGCCTTGGATTTTGTACATCCCGACATGGAAGCCAGAGTCACTGGTAATCTTGTTGGTTTTGTTGACCTCATTAAAGAACAGTTTAGTTTGACTGAGAATCCTCCTCCTAGTCAGTACCTTTCCTTAGATTGTTTTATTCCCGCAGTCCATCAAATTCTTGATGACATCCTAGCTCCAGGTACGAATAAGTATGAAACTGAGACTGATGAATCCAATGAGCCTAATCCTGATATGGATTTCACCATTGTATCAAACTATCCTTTTGATTATAAACACCGTATAGAATCTAAGCTAACTTCCATTGATCTGGATCTGTACGATCAACCTTTTTCCTTGAGAACTCCATCACCCCCAGTCACTCCCTTTATCCCTCCTCCAGAAAGTAGTTTGTCATCTCCATCCATTAATACAAACATCAAACCTGAGTGTCAATTTTCCGTTGGTACTTCAAGCTTGCAGCCCTTACCCATTAGTGAGATACCCTCTATTAATGATCCATCCTTTCTCACTCCTGGAGAACCTGCTAGCTAATCCACTAGTTGCCGTCCAGCATCAGAAGAATTTGATCCAGAGACACCTAAGAATTATAGGAATTTAGATTAGAATGACGATGCAAATTAAGACTTTAGTTATTAAGTTAAAGGTTAGTTAAGTAAGAGAATAGTGACATGATATGTACGTATAATAATCAGTGTAAATAGAAAAGTGTAGCATGGTATATGAAAGTTATGTGTATAAAATACTCATGAAAGCTGCACTATCAGTCTAAATATCAATGAGGCCTATTTTGTTGTGAAAGTCCTCGGAGAGGCAATTTTGTTGATATAAAATGTGAATTATTCTGCATTATTGTTTACTATTGTTGTGATGGAATGATTTTTATGCCAAACTTCCTTACTTGTGAAATTAATTAAAAAATGAATCTTTATTGCTTTACATTGATATTCAATCAAATATTGCAAATATTATATTATTCTTTTGAATTTAGTATGCAGCCCCGAAGAAGAACCCCAATATCTGAAGGTCAAGGGAGTGAAACAACTCCTCAAAATATTCCTGATGCTACATCTCCTCAACCTAACCGAAAAATAGCTGAACTCTTCCTTCGCAAAATCCGCCAAACTTTACTGGGGCTGGTAGCCCTGCAGAAGCTGAAGAATGGGTACGAGTGATAGAAAGGATATTCAAATATTTAGAATGCAGTGATCAAGAATGTCTTCTATGCATATCCTTTTTGTTGAAAGGACCCGCAGATTTCTGGTGGGAAGCGTGGCAAAAGACTCTTGCACCTGAGCAGTTAGCCAATTTCACTTGGGAGCAATTCAAGGAAGAGTTATATGTAAAGTTTATCCCACGAAGCTATCGGAAACTAAGGGAGATGGAATTCATGAATCTAAAGCAGGGCAATAAGAGCGTAGCGGAGTATGATCGAGAATTTTATATCTTATCTCGATATGCACCTTACAAAGTGGAAACCGACGAGAAGATGGCTGAGATGTTCCGTTCTGGACTACGACTGGAAATTAGGATTTATTGGCTGCTCAACCACATATGTCATATGCTGAAACTTTGAACCGAGCACTAGACATGGAAATAGAGATGGAGACAGAGAAAATTACTATGGAAACCAACCCTAATTTACCTCAGAGTCTAGTTCCACCAAATTTTTCACAAATGGAACAAAAATTCAAAGGCAAACGGAAGTGGGAAGGTAAAGGATTTCCAAACAAGAAACCATTCTTGAAGCAAGGAGTGAATCAACCAAGACCGCTTCGGCTACCATTTCCTGGACAATATCAATCTTCTCAGAATCCGGCCAGACCACCAACTTTCCCACAATGCAACCAAGTACACTCAGGTGTCTGTAGGTTTGGAAGAAATAATTGTTATACTTGTGGACAGTTTGGTCACTTCTCGTCCACGTGTCCATATAAATCGAAACTGTCTGGACGTGGTGAACGGCCAAAATCCTCCAGGCCAATGCAACAAATGAAAGCTATTACTGGATACCCTCAACAAATCTAGTATCCGTGTACTCATCCACCACTACTACATAGTCCAGATACCTCTTTTTCATAGATGCAAGCTCAAGCATCTCAACTACAACCTCAACACCAGAAAGCATATGCTTTAAAACAGAAACAGCCAGAAAAGAGTTCGGGAAATTTGACAGGTATGGCTCGACTAAAAGGTGTGCCTATCATTGTTCTATTTGATACTGAAGCATCACATTCCTTTATTTCAACTGCATGCATAGACAATCTTGAACTTCCTGTAGAACAAGCTCGATATGAGTTTTAAATTGCTTACCCCTCTAGGTGGGACGACAGTAGTTAACCAAGTGTGTCCTAACTTAGAATTTGAGTTAGGGTCACTCATACTGAGAGCTGAATCGTTACATCTTTTATGCATGAGAGATGTGGATATTATTTTAGGAATGGATTGATTAACTAAGAATTTTACAACAATTCGTTGTGAACAACGAGAAATAGCATTCCAACCGCCAGGGGAAGAATCTACTTGTTTCTACGGAATTGATGAGAGGAAAAGGCAAGTTCCTGTAATCTCGGCTCTTCAAGTAGATAAACTAAGGAGAGGTGAAGGAAATCATGCTTATTTGGTATATTTGAATGATGGGGGTAAAATAGAAAGAAAAATAGAAGATGTACCAATTGTGCGAGAATATCAGGACGTTTTCCCAGAGAAGCTACCAGGATTGCCGCCAGATCGACAGTTGGACTTTGCTATTGATCTTGAACCTGGTTTGGTACTAATTTCAAAGGCACCATATCGAATGGCTCCTAAGGAATTACAAAAGTTGAAAATTCAATTGCAAGAACTTTTGGACTTAGGATTCATTCGGCCGAGTGCGTCACCTGGGGAGCGCCTGTTCTTTTTGTGAAAAAGAAAGACGGTACAATACGAATGTGTATTGATTATCGGGAGCTGAATAAGTTGACTTTAAAGAACAAGTATCCATTTCCTCGGATAGATGATTTGTTTGATCAATTAAGGGAAGCGAGTGTATTTTCAAAGATTGATTTAAGATCGGGTTATCATCAAGTGAAGATTAAATCAGAACATATACCCAAAACCGCTTTTCGGACAAGATACGGACACTACGAGTTCGTAGTGATGCCGTTTGGATTGATCAATGCTCCTGCTGTGTTTATGGACCTTATGAATCGTGTCTTCCATGAATATCTCGATAAATTTGTATTGGTGTTTATCGATGATATTTTGATATATTCAAGGAGGGAACAAGAGCATGAAATGCATTTAAGAACCGTTCTGGAGAAGTTGAGGACTGAGAAGCTATATGCCAAGTTCAGTAAATGTGAATTCTGGTTGAAGGAAGTGAATTTCCTTAGACATATTGTCTCGGCAGAAGGAATTAAAGTTGATCCTACGAAAGTATAAGCTGTTCAAGAATGGAAATCACCTACAAATCCAAATGAGATTCGAAGCTTTTTGGGTTTAACAGGTTATTATAGAAGATTTATTGAAGGATTTTCTAAGATAGTAGACCGATGACGCAACTGTTGAAAAAATAAGTAAAATTTCAATGGACTCAGGAATGTGAAGATAGTTTTCAAGAACTCAAGAATAAATTGACCATTGCTCCTGTCTTAATAGTACCTGATCCAAAGAAAGGATTAACTATTTATACTGATGCTTCGAGAAACGGGATCGGATGTGTTCTTATGCAAGAGGGGAAAGTGATCGCCTATGCTTCGTGACAATTAAAACTCCATGAACTTAATTATCCCACTCATGACTTGGAGTTAGCCGCAGTGGTTCATGCATTGAAGATATGGAGACAATATTTATATGGATCAAAGTGTGAAATCTTTACCGATCATAAAAGTCTGAAATATTTCTTCGAGCAAAGAGATTTAAATATGCGGCAACGAAGGTGGCTCGAGTTAATCAAGGACTATGATTGTGAAATTAAATATCATCCGGGAAAAGCGAATGTCGCTTCTTGATGCTTTGAGCAGAAAAGTCAAGAAAGGTTAGGATTTTTATTAACCGAGAAGGAAGAGTTGCTAAAAGAATTTGAAAGAATGAAACTGGAAATGGTAGTACCACCTGAAACTACTCAAGAAATTGTAGCAGCTTTAGTGGTGACACCAGATCTAAGAGCTCGGATAATTGAGGCGCAACGACAAGATGCACAACTGGAAAGATTGAGAGAGAGAATTCGAATTGGAGACCATCAAGGATATTATGAAACTGGAGATAATGCAATTATGTTAGGTAATCGTATATTTGTGCCCAATGATGAAAAGTTGAAAAATGAAATTTTGAGTGAAGCTCACAATGTTCCATACGCCGTGCATCCGGGAAGTACGAAAATGTATCAAGACCTCAAGCAAAGGTTTGTCTGGATAGGAATGAAACAAGAAATAACGTCATATGTTGAACGATGCTTAGCTTGTCAACAAGTTAAAGCATTGCATCAAAGGCCATATGGAAAGATGCAACCTTTGGAAATTCTTGAGTGGAAATGGGATCACGTAGCTATTGATTTCGTAACGGGATTCCCTAGATCGAAACGAGGAAACACAGTGATTTGGGTGATAGTTGATCGGCTAACAAAGAGTGCTCATTTCATTCTGATTCCGGTGACATATGTAGCCGAGAAACTAGCAGAAATTTATGTTCGTGAAATTGTCCGGTTACATGGAGTGCCAATCTCGATTACTTCGGATAGAGATTCTAAGTTTACATCCCGATTTTGGACGAGCTTCCAAAAGGAATTGGGTACTCAGTTGAATTTCAACACAGCATTTCACCCACAGACTAACGGCCAGACTGAGAGAACAATACAAACGCTTGAGGATATGATTAGAACCGTGGTGTTGGACAGAGGAGACCAATGGGAACAAATTCTACCGTTGATCGAATTCGCCTATAACAAAAGTTATCAGGCAACAATAAACATGGCTCCCTACGAAGCATTATATGGTATGAAATGTAGGTCGCCTCTTTACTGGGATGAGGTTGGAGAAAGAAAGGTCCTTGGTCCCGAAGCAGTAGAAGAAATGATTCAGATAGTGCGGCAGATTAAAAAGAGAATGCAAGAAGCTCAAGATAGAAAAAATCCTACACGAACAATCGTCGAACGGAATTAAATTTTGAAGTAGGAAACAAAGTCTTCCTTAAAGTTTCCCCTACTAAAGGAGTTCATCGTTTTGGAATTAAAGGGAAACTTAAGCCGCGATTTATCGGACCTTATGAATATTGGAAAGAGTCGGGCCAGTAGCATACAGATTGGCGTTGCCACCCAATTTCGCTAATGTTCATAATGTGTTCCACGTCTCCTAATTAAGGAAATATGTGTATGACCCTAAACGCATTCTTCACTATGAGGAAATAGTTCCTGAGCCTGATCTGAGCTATGAAGAGAAACCAGGACGTATTCTAGATCGAAAGGAGCAAAATTTAAGAAATAAAGTAATTCCTTTAGTCAAAGTTCAATGGAGACATCATGGTGTAGAAGAGGTGACTTGGGAACTAGAAGACCAAATGAAGGAGTGTCACAGCCCGATTTCCTTAACCATAATTAGTCAAGTAATTGGACCGTGACTTGGGGTTAAGAAGAAAATTATGCTAATCGACAACATCGAATATGACCAATAATTCATATCATTAGCAATGTGTGACCTTAACTTTCATTATGAAACAATCAAACATTCATTTTTCAAAGAGGTAAAATTTGAGTTTGGCATAGTTTGATTCGAGGTCCTCAAACCATAATAAAGGATCGAATGAAGAAGAACAATGGCTGAGGACAAATAATCACAAAAATGAACCATCAATATCAAGAATGTACATTTTCAAGCATATTTTAATAACATTGAGAATTTATCAACGTCAAAGCATGGTTTACCAATATTTCAAAGACTTGATATAAACCTTATTGGCTCTAACAAAACATTTCTGAACTCTCAAGTAAATCCTTGATCGTGGAGACATTTCAATGAATCCATGTTCTCAGAATCAAGTCGACATTATAATAACAATGCCGAGATCACAATATCAAAATAAGACTATCATCACTCTTGAGTCAATTCGGCATAACAAAATATAGCAACAAGAGAAGGCCAAAGTTTGGCAACGAGAAGGGTGGTTGAGAATTATGTATGAAGACATAACTCTCTGGGCAACAAAAACATGTTGACATCAAATGAATAACCTCAACAATTTATCAATATCATCATGAATCAAATTACTTAGAGAAGCTCCTTTGCACAACATTCGATTCTAGCATCCTCTCGAGCTCAACCTGCACGTTTAGAAAACATGCAGGGCGTGAGTAAAAAAATGCACTCAGTGGGTATACGCCGAAAACATAAAACATTGCCTTTAGGGCTATAGGATTAACTTGCCATAACATTGCAATACACGGGGTTTTTAGTGAAATAACCTGTGCATGCATTGTAAATAAACACTTACTTGCTTTCATTTCATATCATCATCATAAAATTTGCATATGCATGTTCTCATGTCGGCCGATAACTTTTCCTTCCTATATCCACGGACTTTCTTTCTTTGTGTTGATCCGAGGAGTAAGCCTCCTCCTCAAACACACCTTAACATCACATACCCGAGTTGGTCCCGAAGGTTGCCAACTACGGTCATACCCGACGTCGGTACATTCTTTCATTCATACTTCCTTTCTTTCTTTTCCATGGATAGGTAAATGCATTGTGCTCATGCTCATGCTTAAAACAGGCAAGTCATTTAACTTTGAAACTTTGCAAGTAAATACATATCATATCATTTTGAAAATATATATCAAAGCAGAGCATATCATTATAGAAAATATTTATACCCACTCAAGCGACATATCACCGACGATCGTACTTTTGTCTTTCATATCTTTCTTCTTCTCACTTGGTCCATCAATCCACATAAAATGGCATAAAAGCCTATCAAGAACCAAACAAGAACATAGCTTATCTTAGTCGTCGATACGACTATATTTTCTCAATACACAAGACGCTAAGGTCAATAAACATTCGGGTCATTGAATCCTCTAACATCTTAACATATAACAAGACTTAAGGAAGCCTCATATAACTAAACGAGCATAGAAAACTCGACAATAAGCTTAAACCATTCAACCTTAGCCAAAAACCTAACGACCCCTTAAGACGTAGCTTATGTCCGACGTCAACAATTGTGCAAGACGTCGTCTATCTTAGACGAATCTCTATGTATGCTCAACTATCATAAAATATCACTAATCAACCATCAAAACTCAAAGATCAAAGCTTTGGCATTGAAAACTCAACCTTGACGTCAAACTAAAATTTTTCAACTTTCGAATACGTCGGCAAAAATTCCGAATAAATCATTTTAAGCTTTATCCATATCATGGAATCCAAATATGAAGTCAAAATGATCAAATAAAATCAAAAATCCAACATTATGAGGGCTTAGGGTTTCGGCCAAAATGGGATTTTTGCATAAGTTCGATTTCAAACGTTTTTCTTGCTCAAAACATGTTTATATCAACTCATCAACACATTTATGAAAGATTATCAAGCATATCAACATCATATATTCAAGATCATAGCCCTCTAATTTTCAAAAATTATGCAACATCCCAAAGAATTAACATATGCTCCACAAATTCAACATTAAACAATACGTAGACGACGAATCCATCAATATACCAAGAAATAATCAATCAAAACATAACCCCTTCACAAATTCCTCAAATGACCGAAAATTGAACATGTTCCAAAGTTCATGTTTTTCAAATTTTCAAACCATAAATGTATTCTAGAGATAGAATTATACCTGAAATCGAAGACGGATCGAAAATTCAACGGTTGGATTCTTCAAAATTGGAGCATGGAATTTGGAAAATTTAAGTGTGTGGAGTGTTTGTAAATTTCAAAAATTAGGAGAAAAATTAGTGAAGAAGGTGAATAGTAGCATATTTATAATTGTCCACGAATTTTTATTTCATTTTTCATTTTCTTTAATATGGTGGAAAAGTCATCATTTTTCTAGAAAATTCTCAAATTTTCTCCATTTTTGATTTTCTTTAAAACATGATGAATAATCATGTTCTAGCAAATTACAAAAATGTACACTTTTTTATAAATAATACCAATGTTATAAATGCATGCTATTAATCCATATCGTTCCGATTTCAAAACTCAATTTCTAATAAAATGCTCTCTACTTGAAATCCTCTTTTAAAACTCAAATAACATATTGTAAACATCAAACTTTGATTGTAAAAACATTTTTGACTTCAAAAACCATTTTAGACATTCAGTCGACGATTAGGGTTTAATCGGCAAATGTCGATATCACAAAAAACAAAGATTTGAAATTCTCCATTTTATGAAATCAAGACTTCGTTGAGCATGTATCTATCATCTCAGGACTCTCGAAATCTAGGTCTTCTTATTCTTGACGAGACCTAAGAATCTTATCTTAGGTTCGATCTCGAATCGATCTCGAATAAATCTCAAATTCTATTTTTGTCGATGCGAAGCTTAACATAAAAGCTTCTAGCTTAAACAACTCTTTCTTAAGGATGCAATGCCCTTCTCATAAGCTCTTAATAAAGAGCTAATCTCTGCTACATGAATGCGGGGGTATTACAAGGAGAAATATCCTTAGTTATTTTACTAGGTACCAAATTTTGGGGACGAAATTTATTTTAAGGGGGAGGGAATGTAGTAACCCAAAAATCTCTTAGTCTTAATTAGAGCATAATTAAGTATAATTAGGGGCTTAAAGGCAATTTATTATTAAAAACTTACAAAGAAGTGCATAATAGATTATTAGGAGATAGAATTTTGATTAATTTCTTATCAAAAGAATAGAAATTAGAAGAAGTGGAGATTAATTAGAAATGAGTTTTATTATGATGAAATGTGAGATATGTGATTATTATTATGTGTGAATGAAAAATTTCATTAAATAGAAAATGTGCTAAAGAAATGTATTAATTATTTTCATGTGGCATTTATTTATAAAATAAAATGAAATATTGTTTAAGCTATTAAATGGCTTGAATAAATTTATTTTATTAATATCTAGTAATAAAGAAAATGTTTTCTATGATTTTTGAATTTTATGAATAAATAGAATAATTATTTGATTAATGGTATATGAAAGTATTAGAGTTATATTTATATGAATTTAATTCCAATAATGGAGATAATTGTTTTTGATCTTTATATTAATGTGAAAATTGAGTTTTTACTATTAAATAATATTAATTTCCAATGTTAACAATTTTAGAAAAATATGTCTATCATTTTCAAAAATTTTAAGAAATAAAAGAAAATGAAAAGAAATTAATAAAGCTATATGTATATGAGTGCCTTCTAGAAATTTAATCATCAAAAATCATCTTCCACCTCCAAAATCCCTCCCATTTTCGGCACACACACACTAGCACACACACAAAAATTTTCTTCCACTTTTAATCCATATTTCAAGTGAGAAATTAGTAGAAAATCATTCCAAGTAAGGTAATTACCTTGTTTAATCTAAGTTTTTGTGGTTTAAATTGATGAACATTATGTTCTTATGTATTAGGGTTTTTGAAAATTTCATGATGCAATTTAAGGTTGATTTGTTAATTTTTGTTATGTTTATTGATTTAATTATGCTTATGATACTTAAATAACATAAGCTATGATTTTAATTCTTTAAATTCATGAAGTTGGTGAATTAAAGTAGCATCAAGAACCCTAATTTTTATAGGTGAATTATATGTTATGATTGGATTAAATTAAGTTTAGATATGTGTAATTAAGTGGGAATAAACATGATTTGATAAAAGAAATTGAAAGAAATTGAAAGTATACATAATTTCATATTTTCGAAAATTATGATGTTGGATGATCTATGAGTTGTTGATTTTATTTGATCTATTTGATATGATATTTAAGCTTTAGGATATACATAATGCATAATGTGAATTTATAAGAATTTAATTCATGCATATAAATGATTTCCAAATTTTCGAAAATTATGGGGTTGGGATGAACTTTTAATTCTTTATTTTATTTGATGTATTTGATATGATTTTTGAGATCTAGGATATAAATAATGCTTAAGTTGAATTTATGGAATTTTATGGATTTATAAATTGAAAGTTGAAAAATTAAAGTTTATGTTAAGTTGTTGAATTTATATGACAAGTTTGATTATGATTGGATTTGTTTATGGATTGATGATTATTCATGATAAATGTGTATGAATGTGAATTGTTGGAATTAAATTTTTTATAGATTGAAAGGTTTAATTACTTACCTATACATATGGTTGAAGGGCATATTGTGGTTATGGTGTAAATGGATGAGTTTGAATTTATTTTAAGTTGTTAAGTGTATATTTAAGCATATGGTGTTGATTTGATGGAGATTGGGATGAATTTGGTTGAGTTTGGATTGAAATGGCGATTCGTGTTATAAACTTTACTCTACCGAAATTTTGTTAGAATCGACATATTAATAAAGTGTTTTGAGAATCTAATTAGTAAACTTATGATAAGTGTATAAGTGAGATTTGTTCACTTAATTGCCTTAAGTTAAGGTTTAAAAATGTTATATATTAATGAAAGTTATGGTATGTTATGTAATATGTTCAAGTTAACAATAATGTTGCTAAATTCGATAATTATTTCAATTACAAGGACCAAGCAAGGACAAGAACGTTCTAAAGGACGAGAAGGAGGAAATTCTCGATTGACGACGTGCGGATAGGTTTTTTTCTCTTTAATGTGTGTTGTACATCATAAATCATGAGAATTGTTGAAAATAATATCATGTTATATTTTGAACATAAGATCGTGTATCATGTTGAATAAAAGATGGTATTATTATTGAATATAAATGCATGTTGTTTGTTGATCGTAAGATTAAGTATTATTGAGAATAAGTTCATATTACCTATCTACGAAAGAATTTTGTTAATGATCGGGAAGTTTATAAATATACCGGCACTGACCGAGAAGTTTAAGATTATATAGACCGGTCAAGGTAATGAGAAGGAGGCCTACTTCTCATTACCGAACAAACGTAGATAGGGCAGGACTGTGATTGGTTACCTTCGGGTCCAACACAGGAAGATAATACCAGTATAATACGACGTTCATTAGCTTGTAATGCTACAATGATATAAAATCTATTGTCGCTGAAGAGTTATTTCAACTCGTATGTTGATAAAGTATGGTAAGTTGTTCAAGTTAAATGTTTGTTGAAAACCTATTGAGTACTTGATGATACTCACGCTTTGCATTTTTCTTTATTCGGGTTGAGCTCGGAGATGACGATGGAAGAGAATGCTGAGCTAGGGTTCTTTTGTCGTAAATTTTATTATGCCCAGAATGTCATGTCTTCATACGTGACATTCGTCCATCCTTCCGTTGTCAAACTCATATGATCTTGACGTTAACTTTTGGATAACTTCTTGTGTATGTTGAAGATGTATATGATATCTTTAAATATTAACTTTGATCTTTATGTTGATTGTCAAATAATTATTTAAACTCGTTTGATTTTTGTAAACATGTGAAGTTGGAAGTTAATATATTCTTATTTTAACCTAGTCATAATCTGATTACTTAGTTAATTACTTAATTAAGTAATCGGTCGTGACAAGTCTTGATCCAATTCCTTGTCCGACAAATTTGCAGGTGAACACGAGAAAACACCTATGTGTTGCAATTAATTATATAGATGCATGCTAGGTGAATAATCAATGTATGGTGAATTAAACATCCAAGATAGATCATCGGGAGAGGGTTAAAATCAGATTTCCCTACATGCACTACACTCCATCGACGTCCTGCTTAACGAGGAAAAATGTAACTATCTCAACTAAAAGTTATTTGAAATGATGGGATTATATGAAATGTGAAATAGACTTACAAATGTTGCTTAGTTTGAAGGTCGAAATATATTTTGGAAAAATGAATGGTTTGAAATTGAAAAGTTTCTTTCAAAATAATTGGTAAGGGAGTAATATGAGGATACTTGATTATCGCAATATATGTCATGATATGTTTTTACTGCTATACAAAGCATGCTAGAAGCAAATGAGTATGTTTACCCATGAGAACATAGACTCTTAAGACACATGATCCCTTTGCGCCGAACTTAGTATGAGAACATAAGGTATCCCCGATTGAATGAAATACTAAGGAAGAACGAGAACATAGAAATTTTAAGAATCATAATCCGAATGGATTTGAGGATGATAACGCGACGAGTCTACGATGATGAAGCGATTGCTTAACTGGAGGTTCGCACTGCTATGAGTCCCAACATATCTACGCGAAGGAAATTCCGAACACCATGCGTGTTGCCTCTATCGTGGCAATAATGAAAAGATTCAAAGTATAATGGTAAGGAAGTACAAAAAGAAATAACGAATTGTAAGTATATGATAGGAACGAATATGATCTGATGTTATAACGCGAATAGAAATAAGGAATCTAGAACCCAATAAGGTGACCACTTAGCCTTTACTCGAAGGCTAGACATCGATCGTTGCTCTACTCTAATAAACCATATCGTCTCTTCCAGGAGACCAAACCATGAAAGTAGTGCCATAAGGATTTAGGAATATAGGTCATAGGATAGTATAGATTGTTATAACCTTCTTTGTACAGATGTTTATTGCGTACATACCTACTTCTAGATATACCGTTATATTTACCGTGTCTGACCTATAGTGATACTTTTCTTTTCAGATGGCTCGGACTATTTTCACGACTAGGCGCCTCTATCCTCTAGGGCCATAACCGAGGAGGTCATATGTTCCTATCGTTCCTACCAGATATGCCGAGGAGATGACCTCAGCGAGTTCTTAGCGCATTCTGTACGTTATTAGGCCGCTGCACATACCCGTGGTACGTCACATTATGACGGTGTGCTTCGACTAATCATGAGACTGCCATCCGTCTGGCAGGGGTATGGCCGTGAGATATCGGTGGATTATATCTATCAACGCCGAGAGAGCTTCAATCTTGAGGAGGACGTGTCTCGTTTTGTCAGTCACCTGAGCTACGTATTCATGGTATACGGAGCTGCACCATGTGGACCGTATCTCCTCGAGTGGAAATACACCTGGCGTGATGAGATTCCCGAGTGGCTCCACCCGGAGATGCCTCGTTTGGCATCTGATGGACCCGTATTCTTGCCTGGCTGTTGCAGGAACATGTTCGAGGCTAGACATTCCCGTCCTCGACAGCTCACCTTTCTAGTCCTACCACCAGTAGGATTCCAGCCCCGTCATTGCCCGCTCATACCATCTCCACCGATCATTCCATGTCAGCACCCACCTCTACCTGCCGGCTCTCCCCCAGTCCAGCCGTCGCCACCCCCGCATGGACCTTTGGGCCACGATGCTATAGAGATTGATAATCCATGTGGCCTGGCTATAGGTACCGTGAGAGAAGCCGATGCCCGTCCTACTATTGCCCCGTTTCCAGATGATGTTTTTGAGAAGGTCATGGCCGAGATCCACCGAGACCTGGCTACTATGAAAGAAGCCAGGGTCATTAGAGTCCGAGAGCCCATGCCTCCCGCACTCGATGCTGAGGAGGAAGATCCAGAGGAGGACCCGGAGGAAGACCCAGAGAAGGACCTGTCAGCTGACGATGAGATGGAAGGAGTAGATAGTTCCCATACTTATGGTCCTGACTCCGACACATGGAGCCCTGTCTACACCCCGAGGTGATTATGGATCTAGTTCTTAGGACTAGATAGTATTTTTGTCTATATAGCCTTGTATATCTTTTGATGCATATGGAAACGATGAGTCGTTCCGACATGAACCCTTATTCTGATGTCCACAGTAGCGTTTAGATTTTGTACGCACCATGAATAGGTACACAGAGTGATGCTGATATTTGTTTTTGGGCATCATATTCTGTACCTGGCCTTTTGTAGATCTTAAAAACATTGATGAAAGTCTTTGTAGAGGCATTTAATATGATATGATGATAACTACCCGAGAGCCTTTTTTTTAATATTGTGATATGTAGTGTTCGATGATGTGCTAGATTTATGATCATAATTATATATACATACCGTACTGATATATACATTGATCCTGATGGATAGTATACGAAGATATTTAATTGCGTATATTTATGAAGGATAGGATGCCGTCGAGAAGAAGAAATTGTGAGGTAAGACCTGAGAGAGAGGACACCCCTCCACCAACACTACCATCGGCAAGAGGGATTGAGGAACTATTCCTCAGATAGAATCCGCCAACTTTAACGGGACTAGAATCCCGTGAATGCTGAACTCTAGATTCGCGCACTGGAGCGAATCTTCAATTTCCTTCACTGTACCTCACAGGAACGCTTGTCATGCGTGGTCTTCCAAATGACCGGTGCCACTGACTTCTGGTGGGAGGCAAAGAGGAAGACCCTATCTGAAGAAGAACTGGAAGAATATACCTAGGAGTATTTCAAGGAGGAAGTGTACGAGAAGTATATTCCTAAGAGCTACCGGAAAAGAAAAGAACATGAATTCTACAACCTAAGCCAAGGAAAGACAACAGTCACGGACTACGACAGGGCATTTTGTGAGATGTCGCGGTAAGCGCCTCAGCTGGTCAACACCGATGAGAAAAGGACGAGAAGTTCCGAACGGGACTCCATCATGAAATTAGGGTTTTACTAGCTGGCCACGGTAATCTAACTTACCGTGAGGCCCTCGGTAGGGCATTGGACATCCAGGCTGCTCTGCCTGAGGATAGGATTGTCACCATACATCCACTGAATCATCAAGGAGATAGGGGGAAGAAAAATTAGAAAGGACCCCACTAAGGTCAAGGATCAAATGCTGGCCAGCCGACAGGAGGCCATGGCAAGGAAGTAACGTGCCATCTGGGCACCGGACAAGGTAATGGACACCCTATGGTACCCGCACCTAGCGGGGGAAACCAGAAGTTCGTGAGACTCCCCGTGTGCCCAAGGTTCCATAGGAGTCACAAAGGAGCATGCACATTCACGAGTGATGGATGCTTCAAGTGTGGCCAGAAGGGTCACTACTCCAGGGACTGTCCAGGGATGCGCAAAGGAGGAAATGGCCGTCCCAATGTCCCTAACCGAGTTCAACCGGTCCACGCTATCCAAAGTCAATCGTTTCAGCAACAGCCCCCGATTCAGTACTTCCAGCCGACTCAATTAACGTATCAACCACGGAGAAAACGACAACAGCAATGGCGAGAGCAGTAATAACAATGCCGACAGCCGCCGCAACAACAACAGCAACAACCACAGCAGCCATAGCAACAACAACAACCACCACCGCAAGCTAAGGCCTACGCCCTCAATCAAGAAAGGGAATTCCCGCAAGAACCGCCAAGGAACCAATGAAACTTGGCGGTATGGGAACACTCCTTCAATTTCCTGTTATCCTACTTTTTTATACTAGCACCTCGTATTCTTTTGTTACTGAAGCATGCGTAGAGAACTTAGGACTAGATCCTGAACACGCTAAACAAATCATGAGAATTTCTTCACCAGTAGGAGGCATAAGAACGGTAACCCACACATGCTCGAACCTAGAACTTGGACTAGGCTCACTTAAGGTCTTGATAGACAACCTTCACTTCATACATATGGTAGATGTGGACATAATCCTATAAATGGATTGGTTAACCGAATATAATGTAATAACCCGCAGTTTTAAAAGCCTAATTACGGGTTTTAAAACCCGTAAAATAGAATTTCGCCGGGAAATCAAATCAAATTGAAATCGAATATAATTTCAATTATTTACGAAGGAATGATTTCCTATTACACATTCACTCAAATTCGTGAATGTAAGAATCGAAAGTTTTAACTTTTATCGGCAGTACATTTTTAACGTCGAATGCATATCGACTGTTGAAATTTCACGATATTTATTTTTCTAAGCAATCAAGCTTAGAATTATATTCCATTATTAATGGAATATTTTAATAATGTGATTACGATTATTTACGACCAATTCAAAGATGAGACGATACGTAACGCTTTGAGACGCTTTCAAACGTTAACGCTTTGAAATAAAACGAAGATGGTTTTAATGATCAAGAAATTATAGGAATTTATTTCTATGATATTTTTATGATATTACAGTATTATTAAGCATTAAAATAATGCTAGAACATTATGATTTATTATTGAGCATTTTCAAAATGCTCGAAAACCTTAATATTTCGAAATTAGGTTTTCTTCAAAATTTATGCCATTTAATTATCCTATGATATTAATTATCATCTAAATCACATACTATGATGTATATATCTATGTTTAGCATGAAATAAGAATTTTATCCTATAGTTTGGCCAAATGGCCGAGAACTACACATATATGTATACAAATTCTAATTGTTTTATTTATCTCACTCGCATGTATATTTTAATTGCTACAGATTTTATATTATTAAGTCTCCCACTAATGATATATTTTAACTATTTTCAAGAGATTTGTGTAAAGACACTCATGATTAGTGTCCACTAGCAACATAAAATATTACTAAAAGTCAAGGGTCTTTTGTGTGCAAGTGAGAGAGGCCGAGATATGTGAGGGTATAGGGGAGAGATTCAGTTTTATTCACCCTCTCACTCACTCAAACACTTATACACTCAACCCATCATTCTCTCTCTCAACTCTTCATTTTCCTCTCCCACAAGCTCCATCTCTCTCCCCACTTTCACCATTGCCGAGACCCCATCTCCTCCAAGCTTTGAATTTTTCTTCTCTCTTCCATACCTATCTTGGAACCTTAAGCATTGTTACATTAATCCATATCACCAAGGTAGGTGGCGATCAAGAGCCTTGTTCATTCTTGGTTCTTCAAAATTTTCAAGAAATAGTCTAAGTTATCGCATGTGTTATAGATGATCTTTGTTGGTGATGCTTTGCTATCGCATGTGTATAGATGATAAGAAAAGGGTTAGATATGTGTTCTTGTTTTCAAAATGTATCAGATGTATGTTTTAGTCTCAAAACTTTCGAACCTATAGCTATATCGGGTTCTAAGATTTTGTAACATGTTATTTCAAGCTTAGATCATATTTTAAAAATTTAATCAACAAGTATGAAAAATGCTAGTGATGGCCGAGAGCTTTGAGGAATTATTGGAGCATGAAATTGTGATCTATGAGTTAATATGTGTCTATGGTATTTGTTTGAAAAATTTAGAAAAAAATCCATGCTATGTTCTTATTAAAACCGAGACATATATAATTTATAAGTGGATGTATGATTTTTATTTTGTACATGCAAGGTGAAATTATTGTTTTGTGATGAATTAAGAGTGCATAACAATTTGTTGGAAATTTTAGAAAAACTCTTGCTATATTTTTATATATGACCGAAATATATATATATATAGTTCTATGATAAATGATTTTTATATGAGACATGCAATGACATATAATTACTCTATGATATTATGAAAATCTATAGTGATTTAATTAGAATTTTTAGAAATTTCTATCTATTTCTTTTAAAATGGACCGAGACCTATAGATATATGTGGTATATGATGATTAATTTTAATTAAGGCATGCAATTACATAGAAGTGATCTATGATGTTATGTGAGTCCATAGCCACTTGGATGGGATTTTAGAAAAAAAAAATCCTATCTATTTATTTTCAAAAAGAACCGTGAGGTATGTTATGGTATATATTGATGTATGATTTTATTTTATGACATGCAATAGAGTATTATTGTTCTAGGATGTGAATTATACAATATATGTTTTATTTAGAATTTTTGAAAAATTCCTATGTGAAATCTTTATGAGAACCGAGAGCTATGCTTGAAATATAGTAATGTGTGATTTTAATTTGTAACATGCAATAGTGTTTTATTGATCTAGGATATGTTTTATGCATCCTATGTTTTTACTAGAAATTTTAAGAATCAATTCCCTATTTTTATTCAAATAAACCGAGAGCTAAGCTCACTATGGTGATGAATAAATTGGTTTTGATAGTTGTTATGATGTAATGTTGCTACAATATAAATTATGAGCATGTAATGATTTTTGGAAAATTTTATAAAATTGTGTGATGAATATAATGAAATAACCGAGAGCTAGTATACCATTTATATGGTATATAAATGTTATATCATGAATTATATGACATAAATATGTCATGGACTAATGTTTGGACCTTATATTAATTTAGTAGAATTTTAGAAAAATTGTTGGGCATTTTTTTCGAAAATGCCTTGACCTTATGGAATAAATAAGGTGATGTTTGAAAGTTGATTAGTTGATATTATAACATATTAATGACCATAGTGTTTAATAATACACTATATCAAATTAGAAAAAAATTTGGACATTATTTGGTAATTTCTTATAATTACCGAGAATGTTAAAGGATTTTTAAGGATTTTTAAATCCTTTTAATCAAGTTTATTAATAAATTATATGTCTAATATTATTTTAGACATATTTGGAAAATATGAGCAATTTTCGAAAATATTTAGTATATAAATTATAAAATAGCCGTGAGCTATTTTTAAAATTTGAGTAAGGATTTTAAATCCTTAAATTCATTATTTATAATGAATTATATGTTTAAAAATTATTTTTAAACATATTAAAACAGTTTATAAAAAGAAATCAATTGGAAATTGATTTTCGTAAGAATTTAATATTAAAATATGACTTAGTAATTAAATTACTAATAAAAGTCAAAATTGTTGACTTTTGAAATCAACGAACAAAATAACGTTCGATAAATACACTAATACGCGTAAGACGCATCAATTACTAATGACATCACGTTGATATGAACGGATTTCATATTTGAAGTCGTGAAATCGAAAAAACGTGAGGAAAACGTTGGACCATTTACCAAGAGGGGTAAATTGGTAATTTTTCAACACATATCTCGTCTCTACCGAAGAACGAGAAATGTTAAGATGATACGCGTTTGAGAAATGAATTAAATTCATTAAAGAATTCAATTCATATCGATATGAAATATCGAATTTTATTATAGACTTTGTAAGTCTCGAATTACGTAAACGACGTACTAAAACATCCTTTTTACATAAAGGTGTGGATGCTGACGCACCAGCTGGACGTTGACGAGTAAGTGAACGTTAAAGACGAACAATAATTTTCGGTGGGCTTTATTACTAAAATGTAACAACTCGTCGCTCTTTTCAACCGACTTTGTTTACGCATTTTCAACTATTGATAAAATTGTTTAAATGATTACCGCCAAAATGTTTACGCTTTGTGTATTGTATCCTATCTATGAATGATGTGATGTTGTTGGGTTATTCCCAACTTATGAATGAAAATCGATATAGATCCTATGCCAAGAAGCTTATACCGCTACGATTAACGTGTACACCGATGGTGACTTTGTCCGTAAGGACAATTCACGGTCGGTCACGGGTCGTAGAGGAGGCCTCACGACTTTCGACTATGATAAGACGATGGAATGATAATAAAGGATATGGATCATACACACCCGTAAAATGCTTGCCAAGCAACTTTTATGAATCGATGAAAATATTTTAGTAAGACAAGACATTTTCAACTAAAACCCTCGTGTCTTACCATAATATCGGCGATGTAATTCAAAGAAAATAAAGTGTTTCGCATAAGTCCACCTGGTACAAATTTTGTACTTAGCCCCGCATGTTTATTTTAAATGTGCGAGTTGAGCTCGGATGTTGATGATGGAGGAGGGTGTTGAGGAAGTCCATCGTCCTTGATGTTTATTAGAATTGTTAACCTTGAATACATATCGTCATATATGTATTCACACACTTTGCAACTCGAACTATTTTATTATTATGTCCGATGATAAGATAATGTGAACTATGAAGTCCTTCGATCGTAATATCCTTTGGGATCCGCTGCCTACACCTTTGGTCCGAGATGTTAAAATGTATGTTCGATTCTAAGTATTACATTCCTCATGTGATAAGCTTTGTTGAAATAGTCTTTTGCATCCATAAATACTATTCCTAGTACTAGTCCGCTCACTCCGGGTTATCCTGAGTGTGGTCGTGACAGAGTGGTATCAGAGCGGTTGCTCTTTGAAACTCAAATTCCTTCTAAAATTAAGTCTAGATTGAGTCACTGGACTTCTAAACAATCTATTGGCTATCCTCAACACTCCATCACATCGAGCTCAACTGAGAAAAGGTAACTGGTTTCTTTTAAACTTATGAAGTAAAGAATTCTATATGATGATAAGTTTGAAAGGATTTTTGAAGAGAAAGGAAAGGGAAAGTTATAGTGTGATGATGATGGAAATGAAAAGTTATGAGTAAAGATTTTCAAAAATTTCAAATTTTGAAATTGAATAGTAATGATATGAAGTGGTTAAGTTGAAAAGTATGTTTTGAAACGAATTATGACGATTAAAGACGAATGTATGAAGGCAAGATGATATGTATGTATGAATGAATTATGATGTTGTTTTGATGTTATACTTACGGCATGAAATTTATGTTGATAACTGGGTATGCTGTTCTCTTGAGAAGAACGTAGACGATATAAGAAGCCTGCTCACATAATGAAAGAAAACAAAAGAATGATAGGAAGCATGAATGTGATTTTAGTTTTTGATTTTTGGAACATCGAAAGTGGAACGTAAAGATGATCGAGAACGACGTTGACCATGAAGAATGAAGAAGGTGGATATCGTATCACAGCTTTAATGTAAGCGACCACAATCACAATTTCAACATGCGTGACCGTTGACCGATTTCAGAATGATAAGCATCAACCTGAATACGTGGATGTAATAGTTATACTACATCGGCAGCAGCCATAGCGGCAATAACCGCCGTCGGCATTTTCTCGAAATGTTGCTACAATCGCGAAAATTATCTGCACTGTGCAGTAAATTTGTTTTTAATCGTACTCCTTCGATAGGATTCCGTTTTACACGTGGTTTTCGCCTGCGTACCCCTGATACTCTGAACTTCATTTGTTATGAAGGACAGAATCTCTTTTTCCATCTCCAGAATACAGTAGAGTCTGGTTGAAGTTTAGTTTGAGTTTTAGTTAGAGCAGAAAACCTATGGTATCTCGTATATCTTAGAATAGCAATAGGAGTTTTGTTCTTCGGTAGACTAAGAATGTCATGATATGTGTTTTAATCGTTAGTATTTATTGCCTTATAGATTGAATAGTTCTTTCTAGTTGCTTAACCGATGTACTAAGCTACCCTATCTGCTATCAGATTTAGTAGTGACTGACATTAGTTTTGATCTTGACAGATGGAGGAAATGCGTTATATTGCGAGGAGGAGGATAGGACCTGACCCGACTCCCGAGGAGACTATCCGTATCTATCGGGAAAGCTGGATGTGTGCCGGCAAAGATCTAGGAGAGTTCTTGATGTACTATCTTAGATCTGGAGGAACGCCAGAGCATATGGCGGACGGACTACGATGGCATCAAACGCCTTCTTACTATACTCCCATGTGATTGGGAAGACTATGCTCGTGAAGTTTCCTGAGACTACATTTACCGCATGCGATCGGAGGGTATGATTTGATAGGCGATCTACCTGTGTTCATCACCACCGACATATGTGTATAGATTTATGGCGCAGCACCGAGAGGACCTTATCTCCTCCACGGAGTATACATGGCGTGACGAGTCACCGAGTGGTCAGATACCGAGGTTCCACGGATAGTCGACCCGGTGGTGCCCCGATATCGGATTGATGAGGGCGACTGCTCAGCGGACGGAGCACTGCATCTAGAGCTTTAGGAGCTCCTGCTTTCCTCCTTGATGTTTGGACACCGCATTCACCACTTCCGCCTCACCACCGATGGCAAGACACCTACCGCCAATGGAGTTTCCGTCGACAAGACGGATAAGTGTGATGGTACCCTTGATGGTTATAACCCAATCCATGACAGCTACAACCGATTCGTGTAGATTATGGTCCGTCATGGATATTCCCATGGTAGAGTAATGGCGCTGACCTCTTGAGTATACGGTCGGGACGATGACTCGGATGAAGAGGAAGAGGATCCCGAGGAGGATGAGGAAGATTCGAGGAGTTGATGTTGATGTAAAAGTTTGAAGGATTATGTTATTTATTTTATGTATGTCTCATTTATGTTTTTGAAGAACTTGGATGACGAGGAAACTTGATTTTTGTAAGGCTATAAAGCCACTGTGCATGACTTTTATTTTTGTAAAGCCTTGTAAGCCGATATGTGTATGGCTCTTTTGAAATGTTTTGGAAGTAAACATGTAAGTAATCCCCGATGTAATGACTTTTGTTCGCAAAGTCCTTTACCTATGGTGCTTTTGCAATTATATATATATGACCCGAGAGGGCTTTTGCAACAAAATTGTGTATGCCAAGAATGAAATGTTTTGTTTAAGTTAATTTTTTCCAAAAAGGCAATGATGAAATTGTATACATTCAAGTTATAAAAATAATGCACGATGCTAATGATATATTTTACATAACAGAATGCCTCCTAGACAAGACCCTGAACGAGGAGTAAGCGGCAGAGGCGCACTAGGAGAAGAGGTAGAACTCCCGAGCAAGAAGAGAGAATATACTCAACCACCTCACCTCAACCCCGATCGCAGGATAGAGGAATTATTCTTAAGACAAAACCCTCCTACTTTCAATGGGAAGGGTAATCCGTAAGAAGGTTTAACAAAGGATAAGAACCATTGAAAGGATTTTGACCTTTTTAAGGTGCACAGCACAGGAACAACTGTCATGTGTAACATTTCAGTTGAATGGACTCCGATTTCGGTGAGGCCGAAGAAAACCTTTACAGAGAGCAGATGGAAGAGTTAACATGGGAAGATTTTAAAGAGAAATGTATGATAAGTACGCATCTAAAAGTTACAAGAAGAAGAAGGACACGAATTTTTCTTGTTAAAGCGAGAAAAGTCGTCGAATCGATTACGATCGCACATTTTGTGAGATGTCTAGATACGCATCGGATCAAGTGGACATGAGACCTAAAATGGAAGAAAAATTTAGGTCGAGGTTAAGACTGAAATAAGAATGTCTCTCACCGGTCTCGAGACATGACTTATACAGAGGCTCTTACACGACCTCTGGACATTGAGGCAGCAATGCCAGATGATAAGCCGACATCACCGTATGCGTAATACAATGGACAGGGGAAAGAGGAAGTGGGATACCGGTTTTAGTAACAGCAGCAGGGGAAATTTTGAGAACAAGAATAACAAACAACAGTGGCAAGGGAGTACAACAAATCAAGGGCAAGGATGGAGGAAGCCAGCATTTGTTCCTCCAACAAGAGGACCACAAGAGCAAAGAAGGACTCTTCCGTTCCCAAAGTGCCGAAAAATGCACACGGGAATTTGCATGGCGGGCAGCGGGAACTGTTTTAGGTGTGTAATGAAAGGACATTATGTAAACTTTTATCCGGGGGTGCGTTCGAAAACGGTCGTAAGGCCGAACCAACCCGGAAATGTCCAACCACTGAGGGCTATCCAATTTCAGCCCCAACCTCAATAGCAAATACAGCCGCAACAATGGCAACAACCTCCACAACAACTGCAGCAACAACAATGGCAGCAGCCACAACAAAGAATAAAACAAGAAGAAGGGCAACCACTTCAAGAACGAAGGCAACAACCACTACGGCAACACCAAAGCAGAACAAAGCAGCCTGCAACAAAGAATAGCCCCAAAGAAGACAAGCACAACGTCACCGAACCACCCCAAGTTAGGGCATATGCTCTGCCGCGACAAAGCGAATAGACCAGGAAACCGGCGTGTATGGGAATCCTTCTCAACATGCTGTTATAGTATTGTTCGACACGGGTGCTTCTGACTCCTTCATAGCAAAATCATGCGTAGATCTGTTGGGACTTAGTGCTATAAAAGCAAATCGGGATATGAGAATCTCTTTACCTATAGGAGGGATTATGATCACATATTTACTTTCGAACCTAGAGTTGAACTTAGGATCACTTAGGGTTACGCAAATAATTTGAACATAATACCCATGGGTGACGAGATATAATCCTAGGAATGGACTGGTTAGCTACAAACCACTCCACGATTCTTTGCAAGGAAAGGAAAATATCATTTCATTTTCCTAGACAAGAAGCAACGCACTTCCATGGAATTAGTATGGGAAAAAGAGTCCCGATTGTATCCACATTGAAGGCGAGGAAAATGATGAATAAGAAGGATACCATGCTTTTCGTTTACGACAGAGAAGAAAAGCCGAATCAAGGTAGAAGACATAGAAATTATCGTGAATTTCGGATGTATTTTCTAAGGATCTACCAGGATTACCTCCTGATAGACAATTGGAATTTACCATCGACTTGGAACCCGGATCGGCTCCAGTGTCAAAGACACCCTACAGAATGGCCCCAAAGGAATTGGAAGAACTGAAAATCCAAATCCAAGAACTGTTGGACCTAGGTTTAATTAGACCTAGTGTTTCGCCTTAGGGAGCGCCTGTATTGTTTGTCAAGAAGAAGGATGGATCTTTAAGGATTTGTATAGACTATCGAGAGTTAAACAAGATGACACTCAAGAACAAATACCCTTTGCAAAGAATCGACGATCTGTTTGATCAATTGAGAGGAGCAGGCATATTCTCAAAGATTGATCTCAAGTCAGGATACCATCAACTCAAAGTACGGCCTGAAGACATACCTAAAACTGCATTCCGAGCAAGATATGGCCATTATGAATTCGTGGTTATCCTGCTCGGGTTAACAAATGCACCACCAGATTATGGACCTCATGAACCGAGTGTTTCATCCGTGCTTAGACAAGTTTGTCTTGGTTTTCATAGATGATATTCTCATCTATTCAAAAATGAGGAAGACCATAAGGAACATCTAAGAATGGTGTTATAAACTTTGAGGAATGAAAGATTATTTGCTAAGTTCAAGAATGCGAATTTTGGTGAAGGAAGTAATGTTCCTTGGACACATCGTGTCATCGATGGAATCAAAGTGGATCCAACCAAAGTGGAAGCGGTGCAAGAGTGGAAACCGCGAAAACTCGTAATGAGATCCGAGTTTTCTAGGATTGGCTGGTTATTACAGAGATTCATTGAGGGATTCTCCAAAATAGCAAGACCAATGACCCAACCATCCGAAATGGAGTTAAGTACACATGGATCAGAGAATGTGAGACGAGTTTTCAAAAACTCAAGGAGAAGTTAACAAGTGCACCGAGGCTAGCAAAGCGTATGCATAAAAATATGTGGTTTATACAGACGCTCAAGAACGGACTAGGTTGCGTCTTGATGCAAGAGGAAAAGTAATAGCACGCGTCCCCAAGAACTTAGACCACATGAAATGAACCACCCAACACATGACTTAGAATTAGCAGCAGTGGTTCATGCACTGAAAATATGGAGACATCATCTCTACGGAGTGAGATGTGAAATCTATACAGATCATAAGAGTTTGAAATACTTCTTTGAGCAGAGAGATCTAAACATGAGGCATAGAAGATGGCTCGAACTAGTAAAAGATTACGACTGTGGTATTAACTATCACCCAGGTAAAGCGAATGTAGTAGCTGACGCCTTGAGTCGTAAAAATCAAACTAAATTGGGATGTCTCCTTACGCAAGAAAATAAACTCATTGAAGAGTTTAGAAAATTAAGGATTGAATTGGTTGAACAGCCAGAAACGATCATAAGCTGTATCGCTACACTCACCATGACACCTGATTTAAGAAAAAAGATCATTGAGAGACAAAGGATGGAGGAAAAGTTAGAAAAGATAAGAGGAAGAGTGAGATCTGGCGAATTGAAGGATTTCCATGAAGCATAAGATAATGCTTTAATGTTTGAAGAGAGAATATGTATTCCTGATGATACTGAGATCCGGAACGAAATAATGAGTGAGGCTCATGATACACCTTACACCGCCCACCCAGGCAGTACGAAGATGTATCAAGATCTAAAAGAAAAGTTCTGGTGGGAAGGCATGAAACGAGACATAGCTTCTTTCGTAGAACGCTGCCTTGTTTGCCAACAAGTAAAAGCTTTACACCAACGTCCCTACGGAAAGTTACAACCGTTGGGTATACCTGAGTGGAAGTGGGATGAAATAACGATGGATTTCGTTACAGATTTACCCAAGTCCAGAAAAGGGAACACTGCCATATGGGTAATAGTGGATAGACTCACCAAATGCGCTCATTTTCTGCCAATTCAGAATACTTATGGATCTGATAGACTAGCTCAGATATATGTAAAAGAAGTTATACGACTACATGGAGTACCAAAATCTATTACATCAGATAGAGACTCCAAATTCACATCAAGATTTTAAAGAGCCTACAAAGAGAATTGGGAACAAAGTTGAACTTCAAGACGCATTTCACCCACAAACCGACGGGCGGTCGAAAAGACAATCCACTCTAGAAGATATGCCGAGAACCGTAGTCTCGATCAAGGTGCAAATGGAAGACATTTTACCTCTTATCGAGTTTGCCTACAATAATAATTATCAATGACGATTGATATGGCCCCACACGAAGCCTCAGATGGCAAGAAGTGTAGATCACCACTCTCTTGGGATGAAGTGGGTGAAAGGAAAGTAGTAGGGCGAAGCGGTGAATGAAATGATTGAAATCGTCCACGATTAGGCAAAGAATAAGAGAAGCTCAAGATAGATGAAATCCCACGCGGATACGCTGCAGATCGGTCTAGCTTGAAATTGAGACAAAGTATTTCAAAGTCTCTCCATCAAGGGATCATAAGATTTGGTGTGAAAGGAAAACTAAGACCCGGTTCATGGACCATATGAGATCCTAGAAAGAATAGGCCCAAGAGCTTTATAAGTTGGCTCTTCCGCCAAACTTGGGAAATGTGCATAATGTTTTCACGATCTCAATTAAGAAAATATGTACACGATCCAAAACACGTGATCCGTCAAGACGACGTAGTTCTCAACTCGATACGAGCTATGAAGAGGAGCCTACAGAATAATAGACCATAAAGTTCAACAATTGAGAAGCAAATCAATTTACCGGTCAAAGTGTTGTGAAAACACCACGACAAGAAGAAGCTACGGGAATTAGAAGATGCAACGAAAGAATGATACCCGGATTATTTCTCTAAGGTATACAAATTTCGACGAAATTTCTTTTAAGGGGTAGATGTAATAACCGCAGCTTTAAAGTTTAATTACGGGTTTTAAAACCCGTAAAATAGAATTTCACGGAAATCAAATCAAATTGAAATCGAATATAATTTCAATTATTTACGAAGGAATGATTTCCAGTTACACATTCACTCAAATTCGTGAATGTAAGAATGTCACGACCACGCCCAGGATAACCCGGAGTGAGCGGACTAATACTAGGAATAGTATTCATGGATACGGGAAACTATCACAACAAAGCTTATCGCATGAGAATATAGAACTTAGGATCAAACATACATTTATAACATTTCGGATCAAAAGATTTAAACCAATGATCCAAAGGATATTACGATCCAAGGACTTCATAGTTCACATTATCTTATCATCCAACATAAAATAAAATAAAGACAGAGTTGCAATGAGTGTGTGAATACATATATGACGATATGTATTCAAGGTTAACAATTCCTAACAAACATCAAGGAAAAGGACTTCCTCAACACTCCTCCATCATCAAGATCCGAGCTCAACCGCACATTTAAAAACAAACATGCGGCTAAGTACAAAATTTGTACCCAATGGACTTATGCCAAAACATTTTATTTTCTTTGAGTTACTCGCCAATATAATGGTAAGACACAGGGTTTTATTTGAAAATGCCTTGGCTTACTAAAATATTTTCATCGCTCATAAAAGTTGTTGGCAAGAATTTTCTTGCGTGCATGATCCATATCCCTTAGTACCATTCCATCATATCATCATAGTCGAAAGTCGTGAGGACGCCTCCTCACGACCCCGTGACCGGCCGTGAATTGTCCTTACAAAGACACAATCACCATCGTAGTACACGTTAATCCTAGCTGTATAAGCTTCCCAAGATAGGATCCGATATCGATTATTCATAAGTTGGGAATAACCCAACAACATCACATCATTCATGGATAGATACGATACACAAACGAAACATTTTCGCGTAATCATTTAAACAATTTTATCAATAGTTGAAAGCACCGTAAACAAAGACAGGTTGAAAAGAGCGAGAAAGTTGTTCTCGCTTAGTAATAAAGCCCACCGAAAATTATTGATCGCCTTTAACGCTCGCTACTCGTCAACGCCCAACCGGTGCACGTCGTTCACACCTTTATATAAAAGGATGTTTTAGTACGCTATTTACGTAATTCGAGACTTACAAAGTCTATAATAAGATTCGATATTTCATATCGATATGAATCAATTTTTAATGGGTTTAATTCGCTTCTCAAACACGTATCATTTTAACATTTCTCGCTCTTCGATAGAGACGAGATATGTATCGAAGTTACTAATTTACCCTCTTGTAAATGGTCCAATGTTTTCTCGTTTTCGATTTCACGACTTCAAATATGAAATCCTTTCATATCAACGTGATGTCATTAGTAATTGATGCGTCTTACGCCAGATTAAGCGTTTATCGAACGATTTTGACGTTGATTTCAAAAGTCAACAATTTTGACTTTTCTTAGTAATTTAATTACTAAGTCATACTTTAATATTAAATTTTTTGAAAATCAATTTCCAATTGATTTCTTTTATAAACTGTTTTAATATGTTTAAAAATAATTTTAAACATATAATTCATTATAAATAATGAATTTAAGGATTTAAAACTTTATTCCAATTTTAAAAATAGCTCACTATTATTTTGTATTTTATCTACTAATTATTTTCAAAATTGCTCATAATTTCCAAATATGTCTAAAATAATATTAGACATATAATTTATTAGTAAATTGATTAAAAGGATTTAAAATCCTTAAAATTATTAGATATTCTCGGTAATTATAAGAAATTACCAAATAATATCCAATTTTTTTCTAAATTTATATAGTGTATTATCATACACTATGATCATTAATATGTCATAATATCAACCAAACTTTAATCAATCATCACCTTATTTAATCCATAAGGTCTCGGCATTTTAAAACAAATGCCTAACAATTTTCTAAAATTTCAAAAATTAATACAAGGTCCAAACATTAGTCCATGACATATTTATGTTACATAATTCATGATATAACACTTATATACCATATAAATGGTGCACTAACTCGGCTTTTCATAATGTTCATCAAACAATTTTCCTAAAATTTTCCAAAAATCACTACATGCTCATAAATCATATTGTAGCAACATTTCAACATAACAACAATTAAAACCAATTTATTCATCACCATAATGAGCTTAGCTCTCGTTTATTTGAATAAGATAGGTAATTGATTCTCAAAATTTCTAATAACAACATAAAATGCATAAAACATATTCTAAGCTAATAATTTAGCATTGCATGTACTAAATCAAAATCACACATTAACTTATATATATATATACTCTCGGTCCCCTTTTAAAAAAAAATAGATGGACATTTCTAAAAATTCTAATTAAATCATAGGGTATATAATTCATACTCTAGAGTAATAAAACATCATTGCATGTTATAAAATAAAATCATACACATATATATACATATATATGGCTCACAGTAATTTTGAGAATTAAGGTAGGAATTTTTCCAAAATTTTCAATTAACACATATAGTGTATGGTTTACAACCTAGACCAATAATATACTAATGCATGTATTGAATAAAAATCACATACTAACATTGATTTTCATACATGCCTCGGCCATTTGAAAAGAAAATAGCATAGGTTCTTTCAAAATGTCAAATAAATTGCCATGTACTCTCAACACATTATAATTCAAGAATATATTGTTGCATGCACAAATTAAACATCTTATACCCACTTATAAAATTTAAAAGCTTCGGTACTTAGGAAGAAAAATGGCATAGATTTTTCTAAAATTTCCAACTAAATACTATGGACTTATAAAACATCATAGATCCACTATATGCAATTGCATGTCTTAAATAAAAATTCATCACCCACATAATATATGTATATGTCTCGGTTCTTATGAAAAAAATAGCAAGAGTGTTCTAAAAATTTTCAAATAATTTATATACATTTCCAATACATTATAGATCAATAATATCACATTGCATGTATCAAATAAAAATCATACATTCACTTATTTATTCATATATGCTTCGGTTCTTTTAAAAGAAATATCAATATATTTCTAAAATTCTCAATTTAACTTACAAAGAACATATATGACATTATAAATCAATAGTCTATACTTCAAATTAAATCACCATGTCTCGGTCATTATTTCGAAATTTTGTATCATGTTTAATAAATTTTAAAACATGATCTAAGCTTCAAACATCATGCTACACATTCTTAGCATTCAACATAGCTATGGATTCGAAAAGTTTTGAACAAAACCTTACATGCAATACCTTTGAAAAACAAGAACATATATCTAGACCCTTTCTTACCATTTATACACATGCAATAGCAATAGATTACCAACTAAGGTCATCAAGAACACATGCAAGAACTAGACATCTTTTCAAAAATTAAAAAAAAAATCGAGAACCATGGATGCTTTGTTTCAATTCCTACCTTGGATATATGGATTAATGGAACAACTCAAGGTATCTAAGTGTTGTATGGAAGATAGGAAGAAAATTTCAAGCTTGGCTATGGAAGAAGAAGCTCTCGGCTATGGCTGTTTTTGGGAGAGGAAGGTGAAGCTTGAGAGAGAGAAGGTGGAAAGATTGAGAGAGAGAATGATGGGTTGAGTGTATAAGTGTTTGAGTGAGTGAGAGGAGTGAATAAAATCTGAATCTCTCCCCCTATAATCTCACATCTCTCGGCCCTCTCTCACTTGCACACACAAAGACCCTTCAACTTATATTATTATTCTATGTAGATAGTGGAGGTTAATCATTGTTATCTTACACACAATCTTCTTGAAAATAGCTACAATACATCATTAGTGGAGATTTGATGATATAAAATCTGAATATATACATATATATATGCATATAAGAGTGATAGAATTAAAATACACTTTGTTATACATATATATATATACACGACTTTTATGCCTTAAGCACATTAAATAATTTAATTCCATGCTAAACATACATATATACATCATATAATATAATTTAGATGATAATTAATATCATTGGTTAATTAAATAGCATAAGTGAAGAAAATAATTCAACCTTGTGCACATAGAAATGGCTATCGGCCATTTGGCTAAACTATAGGTTAAATGTTTTATTTCATATCATTTATAGGTATGTACACCTTGGTATATGATTTAAATGATAATTAATAGCATAGGATAATTAAAAAGGCATGAATTTTAGAAGAAAACCCTAATTTCAAAATATTAGGGTTTTCGAAACTAGGTTTGGGGATTTTTATTAATCCTAATGTTCAAGCATTAATTAAATGCTTAATAATACTGTAATATCATAAAAATATCATAGGGAATAAATTCCTATAGTTTCTTGATCATTAAAACCATCGTTCGTTTCATCTCTAAACGTTGACGTTTGAAAACGTCTCAAAACGTTACGTATCGTCTCATCTTGAAATTGGTCATAAATGATCATAATCACATTATGAAAATATTCCATTAAAAATGGAATATAATTCTAAGCTTGATTGCTTAGAAAATATCGTGAAATTTCAACAGTCGATAAGCATTCGTCGTTAAAAATGTATTGCCGATAAAAGTTAAAACTTTCGATTGCTTTCATTCACTAATTTGAGTGAATGTGTAACAGGAATTTATTCCTTTGTAAATAATTGAAATCATATTCGATTTCAATTTGATTTGATTTCATGGCGAAATTCTATTTTACGGGTTTTAAAGACCGTATTTAGGCTTTTAAAACCGCGGGTTATTACATCCTACCCCCCTTAAAAGAAATTTCGTCCCGAAATTTGTATACCTTAAAAGAATAATCTGGGGTATCGTTCCTTCACTGCATCTTCTAGTTCCCACGTAGCTTCTTCTTGTCCGTGGTGGTTCCACAGTACTTTGACCAGTGAAATTGATTTGTTTCTCAATTGTTGAATCTTGTGGTCTATTATTGTTGTAGGTTCCTCTTCATAGCTCATGTCTGAGTTGAGAACTATGTCGTCTTGGTGGATCACGTGTTTTGGATCGTATACATATTTTCTTAATTGAGATACGTGAAAAACATTATGCACGTTTCCCAAGTTTGGCGGAAGAGCCAACTTATAAAGCTCTCGGGCCTATTCTTTCTAGGATCTCATATGGTCCTATGAAACGGGTCTTAGTTTTCCTTTCACACCAAATCTTATGATCCCTTTCGATGGAGAGACTTTGAGAAATACTTTGTCTCCAATTTCAAATTGTAGTCCGATCTGCAGCGTGTCAGTAGGATTTTGTCTACCTTGAGCTTCTTTTATTCTTTGCCTAACTCGTCGGACGATTTCAATCATTTCATTCACAACTTCGCCCCACTACTTTCCTTTCACCCACTTCATCCCAAAGAAAGTGGTGATCTACACTTTTCGCCATACAAAGCTTCAGATGGGGCCATATCAATCGTCATTGATAACTATTATTGTAGCAAACTCAATAAGAGGTAAAATGTCTTCCCATTTCGCACCTCGATCCAGTACTACGGTTCTCAGCATATCTTCTAGAGTTTGGATTGTCCTTTCTGACTGCCCATCAGTTTGTGGATGAAATGTTGTACTGAAGTTCAACTTTGTTCCCAATTCTCTTTGTATGCTCACCCAAAATCTCGATGTGAACTTGGAGTCTCTATCTGATGTAATAGATTTTTGTATTCCATGCAGTCGTATAACTTCCTTTACATATATTTGGGCTAGTCTATCAGCTCCGTATGGATTCTGAATTGGTAGAAAATGAGCGCACTTGGTGAGTCTATCCACTATTACCCATATGGTAGTGTTCCCTTTTCTAGACTTGGGTAAATTTGTAACGAAATCCATCGTTATTTCATCCCACTTCCACTCAGGTATACCCAACGGTTGTAACTTTCCGTAGGGACGTTGGTGTAAAGCTTTTACTTGTTGGCAAACAAGGCAGCGTTCTACGAAAGAAGCTATGTCTCGTTTCATGCCTTCCCACTAGAACTTTTCTTTTAGGTCTTGGTACATCTTCGCATCGCTCATGGGCGGTGTATGGTGTATCATGAGCCTCACTCATTATGTCGTTCGAATCTCGGATTATCGAGAATACATATTCTCCTTTCAAACATTAAAGCATTATCTCGATGCTTCATGGAAATCTTTCAATTCGCCAGTTCTCACCCTTCCTCTTATCTTTTCTAACTTTCCTCCATCCTTTGCCTCTCAATGATCCTTTTCTTAGATCGTGTCATGGTGAGTGTAGTGATACACCACCATCGCCTCTCGCCGCTCAACCAATTCAATTCTTAATTTGTTGAACTCCTCAATGAGTTTATCTTCTTGTAAGGAGACATCCCAATTTAGTTTGATTTTACGACTCAAGGCGTCAGCTACTACATTCGCTTTAACTGGGTGATAGTTAATACCACAGTCGTAATCTTTTACTAGTTCGAGCCATCTTCTTTGCCTCATGTTTAGATCTCTCTGCTCAAGAAGTATTTCAAACTCTTATGATCTCAGATAAATTTCACATCTCACCAGAGATGGTGTCTCCATATTTTCGGTGCATGAACCACCGCCGCTAATTCTAAATCATGTGTTGGGTAGTTCACTCATGTGGTCTAAGTTGCTTAGACGCGTATGCTATTACTTTTTCGTTTTGCATCAAAACGCAACCTAGTCCGTTCTTCGAGGCCAAGATAAACCACATATTCCTTATCTCGATTCGAACCGCTAACACCGGTGCACTTGTTAACTTTTCTTTGAGTTTTGAAAACTCGACTCACACTCTTCATCGAGTGTACTTAACTCCCTTCGGAGTAGTTGGGTCATTGGTCTCGCTATTTTGGAGAATCCTCAATGAATCTCTCAGAATAACCAGCCAATCCTAGAAAACTCCTGATCTCATTACGAGTTCGCGGTGATTTCCACTCTTGCACCGCTTCCACTTTGGTCGGATCTACTTTGATTCCATCAGCAGACACGATGTGAACTAGGAACATTACTTCCTTCAGCCAAAATTCGCATTTGCTGAACTTAGCAAATAATCTTTCATTCCTCAAAGTTTGTAATACCATTCTTAGATGTTCCTTATGGTCTTCCTCATTTTTCGAATAAATGAGAATATCATCTATGAATACCAAGACAAACTTGTCTAAGTACGGGTGAAACACTCGGTTCATGAGGTCCATAAATACAGCTGGTGCATTTGTTAATCCGAACGGCATAACCACGAATTCATAATGGCCATATCTTGTTCGGAATGCAGTTTTAGCTACGTCTTCAGGCCATACCTTGAGTTGATGGTATCCTGACTTGAGATCGATCTTTGAAAATATGCCTGCTCCTCTCAATTGATCAAACAAATCGTCGATTCTTGGTAAAGGATATTTGTTCTTGAGTGTCATCTTGTTCAACTCTCGATAGTCTATACACATCCTTAAAGATCCATCATTCTTCTTAACAAACAATACAAAGCGCCCCAAAGGCGTAAACACTAGGTCTAATGAAACCTAGGTCCAACAGCTTGGATTTGGATTTTCGTTCTTCCAATTCCTTTGGGGCCGTTCATGGGTGCCTTTGATCTCGGGCCGATCCAGTTCCAAGTCGATGGTAAATTCCAATTGTCTATCGGAGGTAATCTGGTAAATCCTTAGAAATATGTCCGGAAATTCCCTGACAATTTCTATGTCTTCTACCTTCGGTTCCGGCTTTTCTTCTCCATTCAGATAAACGAGAAAAGCATGGTATCCTTTCTTATTCATCATTTTCCTCGCCTTCAATGCGGATACAATCGGGACTCTCTTTCCCATGCTAATTCCATGGAAGTGCGTTGCTTCGCCCGTGAAAGTGAAATGATATTTTCCTTTCCTTGCAAAGAATCGTGGAGTGGTTTGCGCCTAACCATCCATTCCTAGGATTATATCTACGTCACCCATGGGTATTATGTTCAAATTATTTGCCAGAACCCTAAGTGATCCGAAGTTCAACTTTAGGTTCGAGCAGAAATGTGTAACAGTCATAGTCCCTCCTATAGGTGAAGAGATTCTCATATCCCGATTTGCTTTTATAGCACTAAGTCCCAACAGATCTCGCATGATTTTGCCATGAAGGAGTGCTGAAGCACCCGTGTCGAACAATACTATAACAGTATGTCGAGAAGGATTCTCATACCTTCCGTGTTTCCTGGTCCCGCTCGCTTTGTCGCGGTGCAAAGCATATGCCCTAGCTCGAGGTAGCTGCGGTGACGTTGTGCTTGCCTTTCTTTGAAATTCATTCTTTGTCCGGGCCGCTGTTGCGGTACCGACGCCGTAGTGGTTGTTGTCACGTTCTCGAGGTAGTTGCCACTCTGTTGTTGTATTTGCCGTTGTGGCTGCTGCGGTTGTTGTGGAGGTTGTTGCCATTGTTGCGTCTGTATTTCTTTGTTGAGGTCAATGAAATTGATAGCCTCGCCGGTTGGACATTACCGGTTGGTTCGCCCACGATCTTGCTTCCGAACGCACCCCGGACAAAAGTTTGCATAATGTCCTTTCATACCACACCTAAAACAGCCTCACGCCCGCCATGCACATTCCCGTGTGCATCTTTTGGCACTTTGGGCATGGAAGAGCCTTCGTTGCTCTTGTGGTCCTCTTGTTGGAGGAACAAAAGTCGGTTTTTCCATCCTTGCCTCGCTTCTCGAACTACCTTGCCACCGTTGTTTGTTATTCTTGTTCTCAAAATTTCCTACTGCTTTGTTACTAAAACGGTATCCCATTTTCTTTCCCCGTCTATTGTATTTTGCATCCGAGCCGATGCCGACTTATCATCCGGTATTGCCGCCAATGTCTAGAGCTCGTAAGAGCCTCAGATAAGTCATGTCTCCAAGACCAATGAGAGACATTCTTATTTCGCCTTAACCTCGATCTAAATTTTTCTCGCCATTTTAAGTCCGTGTCCACTTGATCCAAAGCATATCTAGACATTTCGCAAAATGTGCGATCGTAATCGCCATCGACATCTTTTCCTGCTTCAACAAGAAAAATTCATGTTCCTTCTTCTTCTTATAACTTTTGATGCGCACTTATCATACACTTCCTTTTAAAATCTTCCCATGTTAACTCTTCCATACATTACTTTGTGAAAGTTTTCTTTCGCTTCCCACCGTAAATCAGCAGTCCATTTAACCGAAAGGCCACATGATGATCTTTCTTGTCTTGTGCACCTTAAAATGTGAAAATTCTCTCGATAGTTCTCATCCACTGCTCAAAGATCTTACGGACTACCTTCCCATTGAAAGTAGGAGGTTTTGTCTTAAGAATAATTCCTCTATCCCGCGATCAGTTGAGGTGGAGGTGGTTGAGGTATAGCTGCTCTTCTTACTCGTGAGTTCTACCTCTTCTCCTAGGTCCGCCTCCCTCCTACTCCTCGCTCGTGGTCTTGTCTAGGAGGCATTCTGTTGTGTAAAATATATCATTAGCATCATGCATCATTTTATAATTTGAATATGTACAATTTTATTATTGCCTTTTGGAAACAATAGTTTAAATAAAACATTTCATTCTTGTCATACACAAATTTTTGCAAAAGCCTCTCGGTCATATATATATAATTGCAAAAGCACCATAGATAAAGTACTTTGCAAACAAAAGTCATTACATCGTGGATTACTTACATGCTTACTTCCAAAACATTTCAAAAGAAAAGAGCCATACATATATCGGCTTTGGGCTTTACAAAATAAAAGTCATGTACGGTGGCTTTATAGCACTTTACAAAATCCAGCCCCGCTGCTCAAGTTCTTCAAAAGCATAAATAAAACATACATAAAATAAATAACATGATCCTTCAAAATTTTTTTTACATCAACATCAATATCAACTCCTCGAATCTTCCTCATCCTCCTCGGGATCCTCTTCCTCTTCGTCCGAGTCATCGCCCTGGCCATATACTCTAGAGGGTCCAGCTCCATTACTCTCTACCATCGGGATGTCCCGCAGTGAACCATAATCCACACGAATCGGACTATAGCTGTCATGGATGGGGTTATACCCATCAAGAGTACCTGTCACACCGATCTGCTACCGTCGACAAAAACTACGGATGGCGGTAGGGTGCGCCATCGGTGGTAGAGGCGGAAATGGTGAACGCACCGGGTGTCCAAACATCGACGTGGGAAAACAGGGCTCCCAAGACTCAGGTCCGTGCTGCTGCCGTCACCGAACGAGTCCGCCTCGTCAATCGATACCGAGGCACCATCGACGACAGTGGAACCTCGGTATCTGACCACTCGGTGACTCATCATGCCATGTATACTCCGTGGAGTGAGATAAGGTCCTCTCGGTGCTGCACCATAAATACTATACACATATATCGATGGTGATGAACTGGGTAGATCGCTTATCAAATCATACCTCCAACATGCGGTAAATGTAGTCTCCGAAACTTCACGAGCATAGTCTTCCCAATCACATGGGAGTATGGTAAGAAGACGTTTGATGCCATCGTAGTCCGTCACGCCATATGCTCTGGCGTTCCTCCACAACCTAAGATAGTACATCAAGAACTCTCCTAGATCTTCGCCGGCACACATCCAGCTTTCCCGGTAGATACGGATAGTCTTCTCGGGAGTCGGGTCAGGTCCTATCCTCCTCCTCGCAATGTAGCGCATTTCCTCCATCTGTCACGATCAAAACTAATCGTTAGACACTACTAATATCTGATAGCAGATAGGGTAGCTTTGTACATTGGTTAATCAACTAGGAAGAACTATACAACCTATAAGGCAATAAATGCTAACGATTAAAACCCATATCAAGACATTCTTAGTCTACCTAGAAACAAAACTCCTATTGCTATGTTAAGCTACACGAGGTACCATAGGTTTCTCTGCTCTATCTAAAACTCGAGCCAAACTTTAACCAGACTCTACTGTATTCTGGAGATGGAAAAAGAGATTCTGTCCTTCATAGAAATTGAAGCTCAGAGTGTTAGGAATACGCGGGCGAAAACCATGCGTAAAACGGAGTCTTATCGAAGGAGTACGATTAAAAACAAATTTACTGCGCAGTGCAGAAAATTTTCACGATTGCAATAACATTTCGAGAAAATGTCGACGGCGAAGTTATGCATGCTATGGCTGTTGCCGACGTAGTATAACTATTACATCCACGTATTCAGGTTGATGCTTATCATTCTGAAATCTCGGTCAACGGTCAAGAATGTTGAAATTGTGATTATGGTCGCTTGCATTAAAACTGTGATACGATATCTACCTTCTTCATTCTTCATGGTCAACGTTGTTCTTGATCATCTTTACGTTCCATTCTCGTCGTTCAAAACCAAAAATTAAAAACACATTCATGCTTCCTATCATTCTTTTATTTTCTTTCATTATGTGAACATACTTCCTATATCGTCTACGTTCTTCTCAAGAGAATAGCATACTTTGTTATCAACATAGATTTCATAATTCATAAACATAACATCAGAACAACATCATAGTTCATTTATACATATTTGTACATATCATCTTGCTTTCATACATTCGTCTTTAATCATCATATTTCGTTTCAAAACATACATCTCAACTTAACCACTTTGTACAATTACTATTCCATTTCAAAATTTAAAAAAAAAAATTGAAAATCCTTACTCATAACTTTTCATTTCGATCATCATCACATTATAACTTCCCTTTTTCTTTTTCTTCAAAAATCCTTTCAAACTTGATCATCATATAGGATTCTTCACTTCATAAGTTTAAAAGAATCTAGTTACCTTTTTCCAGTTGAGCTCGATGTGATGGAGTGTTGAGGATAGCCGGTAGATTTTCTAGAAGTCCAGTGACTCAATCTAGACTTAGTTTTAGAAGGAATTGGAGTTTCAAAGAGCAGCGCTCGATACCACTCTGTCACGACCACGCCGGGATAACCGGGAGTGGCGGACTAATACTAGAATAGTATTCATGGATACGGAAACTATCACAACAAGGCTTATCGCATGAGAATATAGAACTTAGGATCAAACATACATTTATAACATTTCGGATCAAAAGATTTAAGCCAATGATCGAAAGGATATTACGATCGAAGGACTTCATAGTTCACATTATCTTATCATCCAACATAAAAATAAAAGCGATGCGAGTTGCAATGGAAAGTGTGTGAATACATATATGACGATATGTATTCAAGGTTAACAATTCTAACAAACATCAAGACAAAGGACTTCTCAACACTCTTCCATCATCAAGATCCGAGCTCAACCCGCACGTTTAAAAACAAACATGCAGGGCTAAGTATAAAATTTGTACCCAGTAGACTTATGCCGAAAACATTTTATTTTCTTTGAGTTACTCTGCCAATATAATGGTAAGACACAAGGGTTTTATTTGAAAATGACTTGTGCTTACTAAAATATTTTCATCAGTTCATAAAAGTTGCTTGGCCAAGCATTTTCTTGGTGTGCATGATCCATATCCCTTAGTACCATTCCATCATATCATCATAGTCGAAAGTCGTGAGGGAGGCCTCCCTCTACGACCCCGTGACCAACCGTGAATTGTCCTTACAGCACACAGTCACCATCAGTGTACACGCTAATCCTAGCTGTATAAGCCTTCCCAAGATAGGATCCGATATCGATTTTAATTCATAAGTTGGGAATAACCCAACAACATCACATCATTCATGGATAGGATACGATACACAAAACGTAAACATTTTGGCGGTGTAATCATTTAAACAATTTTATCAATAGTTGAAAATCATCGTAAACAAAGACAGTTGAAAAGAGCGAAAAGTTGTTACTGCTTTAGTAATAAAGCCCACCCGAAAATTATTGATCGCCTTTAACGTTAAACTACTCGTCAACGCCCACCGGTGCGTCGTCCACACCTTTATATAAAAAGGATGTTTTAGTACGTCGTTTCGTAATTCGAGACTTACAAAGTCTATAATAAGATTCGATATTTCATATCGATATGAATCAATTCTTTAACGAGTTTAATTCGTTTCTCAAACGCGTATTATTTTAACATTTCTCGTTCTTGATAGAGGCGAGATATGTATCGGAAGTTACTAATTTACCCTCTTGGTAAATGGTCCAACGTTTTCTCGCGTTTTCGATTTCACGACTTCAAATATGAAATCCTTTCATATCAACGTGATGTCATTAGTAATTGATCGTCTTACCACTACTACAAAAGCGTGATAGACTACACGTTTTATGTGTAGTCTATGTGCATCGTGTAGTGTGAAAAGTGGTGTAGAGAAAGTAGGCGCACGTACACTACACTTTTTAAGCGTAGTCTATACCCACCATAGACTACGCTTTACGACATAGATTACGCTTTTTACGCCGTGGTCAATACCAACAGACTACGGAAAATGCGGCGCGACACTCGGCTTTTGCCGTAGTCTATACCAACCATAGACCACGCTTTTACGACATAGACCACGCTTTTACGCCGTAGTCCATACCAACGAACTTCTGAAAAAAACGCGCATACACTACGCTTTTTAGCGTAGTCTATACCCACCATAGACTACGCTTTTATGACATAGACTACGCCACGCCGCGTGGTCATACCCCGAACTACGAGAAAAGACGCGCGCACACGTTTTTTGTCGTAGTCTATACCCACCATAGACTACGCTTTTTTTACATAGACTACGCTTTTCGCGTAGTCTATACACACAGACTACACATTAGTTCGCTCATATACTACGCTTTTTATGCGTAGTCTATACCCACTATAGACTACACTTTTTCGCACATAGACTACGCTTTTACGCCGTAGTCTATACCCTCGAACTACGTAAAAGGCGCCGCATACACTCGCTTTTTATCGTGGTCTATACCCTCATAGACTCGTTTTTGCACATAGACTACGCTTTTCTGCGTAGTCTATCTTGACCCACTACACAAAAAATTTCGCACATACACTACGCTTTTTATGCGTAGTCTATATGTATTAACTACGGTTTTTGAGTTTATTTACTACGGTTTTAATGCCAAATTTACTACGCTTTTTCTATTACAACCCGTAGTCAATTTAATAACAACTACGGTTTTCAATTTCAACCGTAGTTAATTTCTTTATTTAAACCTCATATAATTAATAAAGCACAAGCAAATGAGATTAAAATATACTTGCAATAAGTTCAAAATCACTATTCAAAAATATACAATATGTTTTCATTACAACTACAAAATCACTATACAAAAATATACAATCTGTTTTCATTACCACCTACAAAATCACTATACAAAATACTATGCACATCACATACCAAAACAATAAGACCGTATCCCACATATCACAGTACAAAATAATTCAAAATATCAATCACTTACAACTAAAACATCACAGACTATATGTGAAGAAGCATGAAATTTGCCCATTCAACGCGAACTTCATCAATGTCCTCTCGAGAGTAAGACCGATTTTAAAACTATTAACAATTCAAAATAGAATATTAGCACTCTTGTATGAAAAAATGATTATATTAAAGAATTGAAATGGAATTATCTTACATGTGAGCGTAAAGAAATGGAACCGATCTTCATAACTTCTTCAATTATATCTTTCATGAGCGTAGTACAAAGAACCGCATTGCTTGGAATCGGGTTGTCTTGAACACTTTTAAAATATCAAATATTAACAACATGTAGATGTATATGAAATCCAACATAAAACAAACATGATTTGATAAATGAAAATACCTTTACAATTTCCCAAGTTGGTTGCATCTTCCCTCTTTTCTCCAATTTTGCATTAAACATAAAATTGCCCTTCAAGAATTAATAGTAGTTAGATAATGCACCTAACTTAGCGAAAAAGAATCCAGACAAAATGCCACAAGATTTCAGTAGCGCTGCATGCATGTTAAGCAATCTAAATTATGGTTTTGGTTTTGAATTAGTTTGATTTGGTTCAATCAATTTGGTTATTTTTGAACACTCCTAGTTACTGTTATTCCTAATCGTTAGCTCTGTATGTTGCAGTTTGAAAGATTTAGGCGGATATTTCACCATTCAAGCTACCGAGTTCTACTTGGCCATCGGGAAAGAAAGATCTTAAGTAGTTTAAATGTTGATGAGGTTAGTCATTCCCAGACATAAACTTTTAGAAACCTAGTATATACTTGTTTTCCTCTAATGACCAGCATATATGGAACAAAATTGCTTTAAGCAGAGAGTGTGGATACTATGATTCGAGTTGCTTTTGTTCCTATATTCTACTAAATGTCGTCCATTTCGTTCTTTACGCTAATGACTTAGCAGTATAAGCTAAACCGATGTGTGATCATTATGTTGTAAAAATTTAATCAAATTTTGAGGCTTTAAGCAAAGTATTTGGGGAATCTTGTAGTGGTCACATTAATTTGCCATATACATAATGCCTTCTTAACAAAGAAATCATTTATCTAAGTGTTATAATCAAGTAACTTTGACATTGTTTTTCATATTTGACATCTTGAATCCTTAGAATAGATTTGTTGAAGTGTAGGAAAAGTAGTAATTATTACTAATATAATGGAATTAATATCCAAATGAGAGCTTCATAGAACTTAATACTCTAAGGTAGTTGATCGTTGTTACTTATTCTAAATTGTCTTTAATCAAGCATTGAGATTTGAGATGCCATATGTTTGGAATTAGAGATCTCCTTAAATGTGATTTATAAATTCTTTCCACCGCTTGTTTCTATTATCAATGGAAGTTTAGCGATCTTCTTCGTTAATTATTCTACACTTCTACGCCTTTCAATGAGCGAAGTTTAGTGTCCTGAGAGGACTAATATTTACGACCCAAGGGCAAAAGCAATGAGATTTTTACTCATATCGAAAACTACTATTAGTAAAATAATAATTACTAATAAATTTCACATGAGCCAATTGTGAATTAGATAGTGATTAGATAATATCATATTGATGCTTCAAGTGAAGAGACAATCAAAGTCTATAAAATACCGGATACTAGGTTTTCGATTTGGGAGTCCCTAATCTAGCAAATAGTCATCCAAAACCCAACAAATAATTTCCAATTCACGAAAAGAAAAGAAGGAATTAAAGGAGTCAATCTTACGTGTTGACTATTGCTTTCGATTATCATCACGAATGCGATGACTAAGAGGTCAAGAAGATAAATCGTTTCTCCATGAGGATCAACTCTCAGAAGAATCCAATGTTCCCTAATCAATAGAAAACATATAATATTAGACATGTTGAGAAAAAGAAGATAATGGTGATGAACTAAGATTTAAGACTTACCCTACATTGCACGGTACTATCACTAATTGATTTTGAGATACACCTCAAACCTATCAGCCAAAGCACGTGTTAGTGCATCTTGATCGCCTTGGGAACATATGATATCTCAAATGGATTCACAAACCGCAATCGACCAAGTGTAGTTGTACTCTCCTGAACTCTTGGAATAAGTGACTAACAAATAAATAAAATGTATTAAATAAACATATACTTAACATTGCAAAATAAATTTTGAAAGAGTAAATTCTTACCACATATAAACCACAACGCAATTTCTGGAATTGGCTCTAATTCACAAAACGGATGATGTCTTCAAGATGTACGAAAATCTCAAAGGGCTTACCAAAGATTTCATCTTCAAATGGAATTAATATCCCTTTCCCATCCGTCAAAGTTTTTTCAACATGTAAATCTGACACTTTCATGGGCCAGAATGCAAAGTGTCAAAACACTTCACATTTCTCTCCTAACAACTCTTTGCCTTACTTTTGTTTTCTTGAGAAAAGACACCCTAATTTGCATAAGCATAAATGTAAATAATAATAATAACAAATAATCATCATTGTCAATCAATACGTTCACACGGTTCTAAGTCGACTAAATATATCCGACTAGAACAAATAAATCACTATGACTAACTGTGTTCATAATCCTAGTTTGTTAATCAATGTGCACCGTCCACGGGTCACAAACATCTACATATATCAAACTAAGGTTGAAATGGAAGAAAGAAATGTTCTTTGCTAGTTTACATCTAATTGTCTCATGATATATTCAGTAAACTTGCAAGTTTTAACTGCGTAAGGTGTGTTTTGTATGGCCTAATTATGAAATGTGAAATGGTGTTGCTCAATAACCTTGTATTGTGTAAAATGCAAAAAATGTAAGTTATTGATTCTGTAAATGTTGCAAGAACAATGTCTAGGTGAATATCCTCTTTATGAAGTTATTGTGTAAGAACTTTCTAAAACAGCCTGTAGTCGTGGAAGATGCTACTGCTTATGTTGATTATGTTGCACTGGAAGATGCTACTCAGGCACTGAAAACAATGAATGGGAAACGGATTGGTGGTGCTCATATACAAGTTAATTTTGCCACGAGTTGTCCTGTGATTGTCTATGAAGTCTTCATATTGCCCAGAAAAGTACTTCCTATTTTATATGTTTACCTCATCGGGAAAGTGAATTATCTTTGACCTGTTGATGTAATGATAATTCAGTTGTTAATCTTACTTCAGAGTCGCCCATGCTTAGGGATGGCTGTACTAGATCTTAGTTATGTATCATCTCCTTTACTGACCTATACTTGGCTTCTCTTACAAATCTTTACAGGAGCTCGGTCCAGATGCAAAGGAAGGCCATTTTCCTGGTAGGAATATGTGGATGGGACATGATCCTATGAGCAATTATTCTGACCCTAGTCTTCTTTGGGTCCAAAAGGAAAAATGTGAGTGCTAACTTAGACAATTCTAGCAGTGTATTAATGCCTAGACATTGTTCTTGCAAAACTTTTATGAAGACAATGAACACCAAATAATAATAACAAAGAAGCATAAGTTTTTGAAGTAATAATAATAATAACAAATAATCATGTTAAACTAAAAAATAATACCTGTAACGTATCAACTTTCTCAATCAAGATCACTTGGCAATCATCTTCCTTCTCATTCTCCTTCACTTTGTCCTTGAGGTCTTCATCCACCTCAAAATTCACTTGTTTGATCGAACAACTTCCCTTTTCTTCATAATCTTTCTGGTCTTTCAAATTTTGTAATTCTGCTTCAAGTTTTTTCACTCTATCGTGTAGGTGACATATCATCATTTCTTGTTGTTCTCCGATTTTCTTATCTCCCCCCTTCAACTTACCTTGTCTATGCTCCTTGGATTTTTTGAAGAAAGTAGTAGGAGTAACATAACTACCTACTCCCCGCACATGCCCAGGGCGTTCGCGCTTTTGTAATGCACACGTAAGCAAATCTTCTCCCAAAGTATTAGTCTTCAATTCACCTTCTTCCTTTAGGCGTATGCAATCATCCTTTAGTATACAAATGAAGATTCAGAACAGTTAAGTTCAAGGCAGTTAGTATATGCATGTATTATAAAAAAATTTATGTTATAATAATAGCAAGATTATTACAGTATATCATCATCATAATAGCAAGAAAATTTTATAATGCATGTATCATAAAAAAAAGCATGGAACATCTTACAATCCTTTGCACAGTTTGCTTTAATTTATCATCTTCTATATCGCTTTCTTTGGAATTCGGCTTTCTTCCACATCACAAACCTATCTACATCATCCTCTCCACATAATTCGTCCTTCTACAATAATAAAAAAGTATGTACATAGGATATGAAGCATAAAGGAGAATGTATCAACGGTGTTCAAGAAAATAAATAAGAAATGAGCAGTAAGGAAAAACTACCATTGTTTATTGACCCCCGCATAGCCTCTTCGTGAAAGTCTATGTGGGTAAATGTTCTTCTTTACCCTTCATTTTGCTCTTCACTCCATTTCTACAATATGAAGTGAATTCATCATTAAAATCTTGTACTAGAAGATACTTTCTACATAAAGGCGCCGTTGGTGCCACAAGTCTTGTAATAGTTAAGTAAAATAAACTACAACTTGAAGCCATGCTTGCCGATTGAAATAAACAAGCTACTTCGCCAAGCTAGGCGGTGCATTAGCATGAAACCGTAATCCTAATACTACAATGCTGCGAAGGCACGTTCTACGCCAAGTGACTCTAATATTCCCCACTCATTCTTTAAAATTAGCGGTCATTCATTTCTCTATTTACGATTGTCATAAAGTCACTCATAAAAATATTGACATAAAGCAAAGATCCATTTTAAACTAAGGGACCTCCACATCAATCTATAGCTTTGAAATAATCCCAATTACAAAAGGCTAACTTAGCATGCAATGAGTTTCTCATATATTATGTCGTGGAAGTCTTTGAAGTGGATGATGATATTCTATTCTATGATAAAGCAAGCATAATAAGATAAATAAAATTTGGAATAACAAAACACTTTAATGCGCTAATATCACCCTACCAAGTGTAAGTGAATCACAAAGAAAGAGGGTATCACGGACTACAAAGTCCCTGTCTACTCTTAGTATTGTTATCTACTTATCTTGAATCATCCATTAAACACTAGATGGTAACAGTCCTCTATGAATTAACGGAGTCTCATTACCATGCCTCAAAGCAATCATTTGGGATACAAAAAACCATTTTATGAGTCCTTTAAAATGAACAAAATGGCAAAATAAATATACATAAATCTCAATACGTTGTTGTTTCCTTGTTTGCCGCCTCAATGCCTTGAGGTTGTGACCTTAAGAAAATAAGTGAAGTAGCGACTCTCAACTCTTAGCACAAACCGCCGCATGTACCCTCCATTGCATCAAATGAACTACTAAAATTCCCATAAATACTCACTCATAACATTTTTATTTTTATTTTCAGATAAACTTTGGTGCCCAGACTCTAATTTAAACCTTTTTAGTTCCTCAATTCAACAGAATTTCAAGAAGAATACTGATAGGTAGGCCCTCAGTAAAGAAGATGACTTTTGTTTATTCAAGTAAAGTCATCGGATAAGCAACTAATTAAATAGCCACCCAAAAGCCCCAATATGTATCCTAACTAATCATATCCTATAACACAAAGATGAAAATCACTTACGTCACAAATAAAATATCTTAGAATATTTAATAAACACATAATAATCCAAATTTCGGCGCAGTGTGGATTGACATAAGTCGTTTGCTTACCTTAAAACCTACATTACTCTAGATAGCACAAATTCAATCCAATCTTCACGTAGAATACCACCGCATGGGGTGGATCATTCGAGTTTTCGAGGATTGTCTATGTTGGGAAGAATGTATTTTTATATAATTTAGACTTCCACCGCCGCCACTTTGTGCTCGCAGATTCTTCACATCCCGCCTCCAAGTCTTTTGAACTACATATGCTACCTAATAAACCAAAAGAGAATTTGCTCAAGTTATTCCATAAAAATCGTGCAATATTAAATAAATATGCATAAATATTAAAGCTACAATTATTTGAATTTATATATGATCGTGAAGAATAATTTAAACAAGCATACTTACATTCACATGCTCCCAAATAATGTCTTTCACTTCTTTTGGCACCATTTTCCAAGTCTTATAACTTATCTTCACCTCTTGTCGAGCAAGAAGACCAATATAGCTTTGCATTTCACGCAACTCGACCAATTGGTTGTCCTCGCACATTAAATTCAACAACTTCTTTTATCCTTTCGCTTTCCGCTTTGCAAGCTCGACCAAACACACATTTCCTCTTGTTGATTGTGTTTCTTTGAGTCCAATCCATCGTTATCGGATCACCCAGTAACCATGGTAACCACAAGACCTATTGAAAAAAATATCAATACAAATAATTAGCTTACCATAAATAAAATAAGCAATGTACAATGCAAAAACACACAAACATGGGATTGTACCAGTTTAAGAGTTCAGATTGTTAACCCAAATTCCATCACAATCTTGACGAACACATGATGGTTCATTTTCATCACGGTCATCATTCAAATTCATTTGTGGAAGCTCATTATTGAAAGCTTGGTAACTAAGAGCAATATCTTCCAACTCTGCACCACTAATCATTTCACGGTACTCTTTATTGGGACATGAGAGTACCACAGACCATATAGGATCTTGAGGGTCTTCAACGTAGAACACTTGTTTAGCTTGACATCCTAATATAAACGAATCCAGTTTGAACCCAATTCTTTTCAAGTTCACTAAGGTAAAACGAAGATCATCTACTCTCACGCCACCATTATTCTCAACCCAATCACACTTAAACACTACCATCCGAAATGCTTGATAATCAAGCTCCCAAATTTCCCGAATTACCCCATAGAACGTCATATCTGTGACAATTGGGTTTTTATCCTTGGCACTTGAAACCTGCATTGTCTTTGCAACTAAGCTGACTCCAGAATTTTGAACAACTCGTAGATTATCACGTTCTTTTGTATTGTAAGTAACACCATTAATCAAATAGCTTTGATATTTTAGAACACTTTTGCTAGGTCCATGCGCCATCCACTTCAGCTTTGTTGAGATTTGACTAATGAATGTGCTTGATTTGATGAATGTGCTGATGTCACTCCAACCTTCAGAAGAAACTAAAATTAATACAAAAGGATTTGTTGTTGTAATTGTTTAATATTTTTTTAAACTATAACACTTACACGTTCACGAAACCAATCGATGAAAGTTTTGTTATGTTCAGCTTGTTGCCAAGTTAAAGTTTTGGTAGGATATGTTTTCTTCACAAGTTCCAGATGTTCTCTGTCCAAAAGATACATCCATAAAAATTAGTGCATAATTATTTAAAAATGAAGGCTATCATTAAGTCGGGGCATATGTTGAGGACATACTCAATATATGGGTCGACCTCAATATCATTGTTCAATACATATCGATGTGCCTGCTTCCACTCCTCAACACTGATTGTGTGGTGTTGAGCACTTGTTAAAGGCCTTGTTCGATGGCTTGCGAGTAATGAGACGGGATTCCAATCGTGTGGACATTGGATAAGTAATCACAAAAATTCCACCGCCTCTTGACAATATAGCATTCAGAATACAACCTTCGGCGATTACGATTACGCACATATCCTTTAAGGATTTTCATAAATCTTTCAAACGGATACATCCATCTATACCAAACTGGCCCACATAATTCCACCTCTCGCACAAGATGGACCACTAAATGAATCATTATATCAAAGAATGACGGAGGAAATTCCTTTTCAAGCAAGCACAAAGTCGTCACAATATCTCTTTGAATTTGCTCTAACTTTGACACATCAATAACTCTCTCACACAACACATTGAAGAAGAAACACAACCTAGTGATGGTATACCTCACATGTTTTGGTAAAACACCACGGATGGCAATTGGAAGCAATTGTTGCATTAAAGTATGGCAATCATGGGACTTGAGTCCAACTAGTTTCAAATCCTTCATGGACACCAAGCTGGAAACATTAGATGAATAGCCCATAGGCACCTTCATTCCATGCAAAGAACTGCATAATTTTCTTTTCTCTTCTTTACTTAATGTATGACAGTCAGTGAGGTAAAAATGTTCTAGATCCAATCACTTCGGGTGCCAACTCAAGTCGGACACCCAACTCCATCAAATCTTGTCTCACCGCAATTCCATCCTTCGTCTTTCCCTAATGTTTAGTAATGTGCCAATCAAACTTTCACACACATTTTTCTCAATATGCATCACATCAAGAACATGTCGCACATGTAGATGTTCCCAATACGCAAGATCAAAGAATATCGACTTTTTTTTCCAACATGTTTTGCCTTTATCCATTTGTGGTGGTTCTTGTGTCTTTGGTTTTCTTTTTGCCTTTCTTTTTCTGCTTGACTGGCCATCATCATAATTTGACTTATTTACATCCTTTTTCCCCAAGAACAAGTGATGTTCTTAACTCTTTCAATTACCTCGTGGCCACTCAGCGGATTAGGGCAAAGTCAAACTCTTGTTGACCATCAAAAGCCTTCTTTGTCGTTGATAAGGATGATGTGCGGTAGGAATCTTCTATGCCCGTATATGACATTTTTCTAGAATGTTTCAACATCTTCGCATATGTTTCTTCTCCACATCTTGGACATGCTTGATATCCTTTACGAGCACCACGATAGGTTTCCATAGGCGGGAAAATCATTGATTGTCCACAATGAACGACTTTGAGCAAGAAACTTTCTTCTCGGTATGCATCATATGCTTTGATACCCACATCCCATAACTCCTTTAAGTCATCAATTAAAGGTGACAAATACACATCAATGTCGTTCCCGGTTGTTTTGGACGGATATTAATAACGTCGGCATCATGAATTTTCTCTTCATGCATAACCAGGAGGTAGATTATGCGTGACAAGTAACACCGCCAACAACTATACGTAGAATTCATTAGTCGTGGATTGACACCATCTGCGGATAGAGCTAACCTAAGATTCCGATTCTCGAAGCAAATTAAGCCATTTTTCATCCACTAATCTCGGTGGTGCATCGCCAGGATGTCGAGAATACCGTCTCGAACATCTTTCATTAGCATGCCAAGTTAAGTCTTTAGATGTTTCCTTATTTGAAACATTCTCAAAAATCTTGGTATTGGTGGAAAGTACCACAATAGCTTTGCGAGAACGCCATATGTAAATTAGTTGTCTTCCCACTCTTCTTCCATCTTGACAATCCACATGTAGACACTCATCACAGTTCTTATATATCTTTCTATATAAGATGCAATCATTTGGGCAAGCATGGATTTTCTCATAACTCATGCCCAAGGTACTTAAGATTTTTTTTGCATTGTATAGAGATGAAGGCATCTCATTGCAATTTGGAAGCATTTCCCTTAATAAATCTAACAGTTCATTGAAGCCGGTATCGCACCACCTATACTTTGCCTTCAAATTGTACAACTTCACAATTGCTGATAACTTTGAGAACTTTGTATGACCTGGATACAAAGGTTTTTCGGCATCCTCAAGTAACTTCCTAAATTCATTTGGATTATTCTGATAAGTCTCATACGCATCATGTATCATATCAATAGGATCTTCATTCTTCTGATATTGACCATCTTCCCATATTCTATCTTTTCATTGTCTCGCTTGCGGCATCGATTTTTCCCCATGAAATGTCCATTCTTGGTATGTTAGATCCATACCATGACAACACAAGTCGCCTTATTGCGATACATTTTCTTTTTAAATTACCACATTTTGCACAAGGACATGGTATTTGGTTAGAATCTCTCGCATTTTGCAATGCAAATTGTAAGAAAGATTCTACCCATGCTCAGATTCACGTGATAATCTATTCATCGACATCCATGCTTTGTCCATCTTGAACAATCAAAATTCACAACCTAATAGTACCAAAGAAACATAAATTTAGCAAATTCACTTCATTATCATCTCTTCTACCAACCAAAATTAAATTTTATATTCTAACACATAACTTGGTGAACTTATCACCCCAATCCATCAAAAACTTAAAGGCTTCAAACACGGAAAAGTGAGTATTTAAAAGAAACAACAAAGAAGATCCTTATGGAACTCCAATTCACACCAAATATGAAGTTTTATTGAAGAAATCAATCACTATTGACATAATGGAAACGGAAAGACAAATACTTATCGACCATCATAAGATTCTGAAAATATCTTTACTAAAGAGGTAAACTTACCTTATGCGTGTACACTTGCGCCTTTAAGCCTCTGTGGCGTAGATATACCGTCCGTGGAATACAATGTCTTGCCTAGATCCAACCTAAGTAAGTAAAGGCCAAAAGAACAAGTTCTAAGACCGTGGAATACCTTATGCAGATTCAACCTAAGCAATCTCATGAGAAACAAGCGGGATACTTTACAAAGTTTATAAATCATAATTCACGACTTAAATTTAACATCTTTGGTTACTTCAAAATATGTAATGCACCTCTTATCCTCCCAATCGATCAAACTATCAATATGTCAATACCGCCAAATTCATAAGATAATTCTTGTCATATAAATTCACATTCTTTGAAAAGACATGTGCAAAATGACAAAGAAAGTCCATCGAATACATAAAAATGATTGATCGTTCAAGACAATCCATATTCCAGTAATTTATTTAGATCTAAAAATGATTCTGTTATAGCATTATTTATGAGATAAAGAGTTATCACATTCTGCAATAAATATGACCAAGTATTGTAAGACTTAAATTGATAAGACAACTCTGAAACACTTAAAGCAGAAGAAGAAATAGGCTTTCAAGCTGGCTTCGAAGTGCAAAACAAATTCATTAAGGCATTTCATCCAACGGTCATCTGCGAAATGTGAAGTATAAGATATTATTAATGGGATTGTACTTTCAACCCCATCACGAGATATTATCACATCACATGGGATATGAAATAAATAAATGAGCTTGCCGAATTCTCGCGTGGAATGAGATGAAAGCTATGTTATGAAGCACAAAGCAATTCTGAAAAACAAGGAAAACACACGAGGATTGCTTACCCAATTGTCTCTACGGGCTAAGTCTCTTTGAGGAAATTAAATTAGATTTGTAATTATACTCTTCTATTACGATCAAAGTAGCGTGCACTAACAAAATTGATAATGCATATCGATAATCTGCATTATTTATATGCCAACAAAGACAAGTAAATCTGCATCCTCGGAGAATGTGTAAAATAAACAATCGGACAAGTGAAAATGAGTTCCAAATGACAAATAAGGTGCGGATGTAGCATTGAGTGCGAGCAATACCATCGACGTTGCAAGAAGAAACCTCTAAGTCAAATTTGAGAACAAAATCACCAGAACAAACAACTAGGATGACAAGGCATCGATCTAGAATAAAGCTCGAGCTCTTCCAACCGCCTTGAATATTCAAAATTCTAACTTCGCTATCCAGTTACTCGACCTTTATCCAAAACTCTAAAGGATCTAATGGCGATGACATGTAGCATTTAGTTTCTTTCCACCATTATTCTAGACTTCTAGTAAGTATGCAACACACGCTCACTTTTCAATATTGAATCAACAAATTTGTAATTGAGTAAAATCGGATCTTTACATTATTTAAAGCGTCGTAATCCCCAATCAATTCAAGAAACACCAAATGGTAGAGAAGAACATGAGCACTCGGGCATCCTTATAGAGAAAATCCTAGTAAATTCAAACCCTAACTCATCAATCAAACCACACCTGTGCAATACAGTTTATTCAATTCAAACCAGGAACATAATGCAACCATAGGTTAAATAACATGATGATTATAGAGTCTTTATTTTGGTTTCGTGAATCTAGCTAGAGCTACCATTTTCATGGAGTTCATCAAATATTACTGATTAAATATATTATATACATACATTTGTTCAGAGTTCTGCATTTATGATCCTAAAACAAAAAACAAGCTTTCTGATATTTTATGCCAATTTATGAAGTATACGAGGAAAATGAAGCAGAGCTAAGACTCAATAACATAATAAAGTGAAGTATTATAGCAAATAATACCGTATGCTCCAAAAATGAATTGTTTCTAGATACAAAAGAGGTCGAGGTTCATAGATGATAGACCTAACCATTAATGAACTGGTAAAAAAGTATGGCCACACTGGATTCACCGTAAATGATTTTAATTATTCCAAATTTTTACCACATGAATTTAGGGATGTCTAGTTAGCCCAATCCAAGTTTTTTTGGTGTGTCTTTCAATTTTTGAGAGAAGCACTGTTCAAAACTGCCGAGGCAGTGGTAGAGTTGTTAGCAAAAATTTCATAACTCATAAACCTATGACTAACAGGTTCATAACTCAAAAATTTCATAACTCATAACTCATCATGCATATTGACATTATCAAGAATCACTATGACTAACAGGTTCATAATTCTAGTTTGTTAATCGAAAATGACGAGAAGACTGAAAGAGTGTTGAACTTTTAGATTGAGTAATAAATTATCTTGGCTGGAATTTTTATTTTTTTTGATATTATGGAATTAGTATTCTAAAGTATACTCATCTTGCAGAAATAAGGACACAAGTCCAATCCCCTACACGATCCCAACATATTACTCTGAGCATAAAATCAGCAGAACACCTAATCACAGGTCTTACATCTAAAACATATTATAGTGACAACATTTTCTTCTCCAACAATACATTTTCAAGTCGGCACAATGCGCTTACACAATCTTTTAAAATACGTAAACCATCGAAACTACCAATACAATACCTCAAAAGGTTCAACTTAATTTCTCGAGAATCATAAAATAAATTCGAAATTAATTCCGTGCTATCCGTGCGGTTCTAATCACCCCGTCTAGTCCATTTCCATTCAACCAATTGAACCACGCCTCATGCTTTGCTATTCCAATCAAAAAAACCCTAATTCATACAAAGATCATACCACTACAAGGTTAATAAATTCTCAGCAAAAACCCCTCTAGTCCCTAACTCCACAAAAAGGCACGAGAACTTTGAATGGCAGTGAGAGGGAGAACTCACCGAGCGGCGGCGGCGGCGGCGGAAGAATGAATGTGGAGGCGGATGACAACAAGGCGGCGATGGAACAACGATGGCGGCGGCAGGAGAAAAAGGACGGCGGGGTGAAGGCGGCGAGGAGAAAAAGGAGAAGGCGGGGGAGTGAGGCGGCACGGTAGGCGGGAGTGAAGGCGGCACGGCGGGCGGGAGTGAAGCGGCAGGCGGGCGGAGTGAAGGACTGAAAGGCGGGGAGTAAGTTTTACCGTCTCAAAATGGTTAAGTGATATGAGGCGAGAGATTGAATTCGTATGAGGGAGTTTGTGACTATTTAGGTTCACCTTATAATATAAATACAAATAAATGCGAGATATGAGACGAAGACTTGTTGGTGAAATGGTTAAGTGATATGTTAACAAACTCAATGTCGTGAGTTCAATCCACAGAAGCCCGCTTTTTTTTTTTTTTTTAATTTATAACATGACTACGCTTTTTATTAAAAACACGCACATACACTACGCTTTTAGCGCGTAGTCTATACCCACTATAGACTATGCATTTACACTCGCTTTTGTTAACCGTAGTCTATACCCACTATAGACTACGATTTACACTACGCTTTTGTTAGCGTAGTCTATACTCAGAAAATTCAACATAGACTACGCTTTTGATCTGGCGTAGTCTATCTATAGACTCACGCTTTTCAAAAGCGTAGTCTATAAGGTGTAGAGAAAAGTGGTTTTGTAGTAGTGTACGTGTATTAGCGTATTTATCGAACGTATTTCGTACGTTGATTTCAAAAGTCAACAATTTTGACTTTTCTTAGTAATTTAATTACTAAGTCACACTTTAATATTAAATTTTTTTTAAAATCAATTTTCAATTGATTACTTTTTATAAACTGTTTTAATATGTTTAAAAATAATTTTTAAACATATAATTCAATATAAATAATGAATTTAAGGATTTAAAATCCTTATTCCAATTTTAAAAATAGCTCACGACTATTTTGTATTTTATCTACTAATTATTTTCGAAAATTGCTCATAATTTCCAAATATGTCTAAAATAATATTAGACATATAATTTATTAGTAAAATTGATTAAAAGGATTTAAAATCAGAATACCATGAGAATTTGATGCCCAATTACGGTATTTAAAACCCGTAAATTAGAAATTACCGAGATGATTCAATCCATAAGATATCGAATAATGATTTTGATTATTTACTGAATGAATGAATTCCTATTTTATATTCACGAGAATTGTGAATTAAGGAATAAGAGTATATGAAGTGTATAGGTCGATTTTACTTTAACGCCTATTTCAGATCGATAGTTAAAACGTCGTAAATTTTCTAAGAAATTGCTTAGAATTAAATTCCATTATTAATGGAATAATTTATTTAAGTAATGACGACCATTTCGAGATGAGTCGATAATGAACGTTTTGCAACGTTTTCAAACGTTAACGTTTTGAGATGAAACGAAAAGCGTTTTAATCGATTAAGAAATTATAGGAATTAATTTCCTATGATTGGTATATGTAATTACAGTATGATTTAGCATTAAATCAATGCTAGATGATCAAGATTCGATAGTTACCAATTTTTCAAACGTTCGAAAACCCTAATTTTCGAACTCGATTTTTGTTGCATAAAATGATGCCATTAATTTATCCTATGATATTATTTATCATCTAAACTATATGTGATAACATATATCAATGTTGGGCATGGAAAATAAAAATTTGACCTATGGTTTATGTGTAATAGCCGAAAACCCTTGAAGGTGTAACAAAGTGTGTTGTTGATTTCTCCTATTGCATGTATCTACTATATGACAATGTGATTAATTATAACCTAACTAAGCTATTAAAATCTGATATATATATATATATATAGGTACAATTTAGTGCATGTAATGTGAGTGTAGTGTGTAGTGTAGGTGTGCATGTGTGTAGAAAGACACATGCCCCTTAGGTGTCACCACCATAAACACCCCACCACCTACACCATTTCAGCCACTCTCTCCCTCATTCTGCCGTCCCCTCCTCTCTCTTTTCCCCATTTTCATCCATTTCCCCCTCCAAGAACAGCTCCAAGATCAGCCACTACACCATCAAAAAAAGTGGACAAGCTCCTAGCTCAAGATGGACAGCCATCCTCTCCCTCTTCATCCCTCTCGATTTCATGGCTAAGGTAGATTCCATCTCCTTAGATCCTAGGGATGATCAAGATATACACATGCATGTTCATCAATATGCTTGAATGTGTTGGGTCTATGCTTGAAAGTGATTGCATGTTGAGTTAATAGGTAGATTCAATACTTTTGATCATTGCATGTTGATTTCCTGGACGAACAGAAACTTCACGAATTTATTTGACTAAGTTTCAGTGGTCCGATGATTGTGAATTTTTGATATGTTTAAATTATATGTGTCTAGTATGCCTCTTTAAAATTTCAAGTCCATCCAACTTGATTTGCTATTTTAATTGTATTTATCAAAACACTGAACAAATCTGCGAAATCGCCGTGTTTATCACCCATAGTGCGTGGCTTTCGTTTTAAGTTTGGATAATGATAAAACTCTAATATTTGTCAGAAAAATAATCCAGCATGTCTGGAAGATTCCTGTAAATTTTCAGAATTTTCTAAAAATCTTTACTATTTATTCCATATTTTACAAGTTAACTGCACAAAACTGTCACGAGATTGATAGCTTGTGGTAAAACATTTTTATCTCCCAATCTATGGTGAATCATTGAGTGAGGCTTTTTCTGGATAAAACTATACTTAAGTGGCTTTTCAATATGATTGGTTTCATTTCCAGATTCCTTATAATGAACTCACGGTGAATTTTTAAAGTTGATACATTACAGTAAGTTGTTTTGGACAAACTGCCTTAGTAAATCTTTCATATAATAGGCTGTTCGAGTATGACTTTTACGTGAGGTGTTCAAGCCATTTGTAGTCCGATTTGGACTTGGGTTTATTCATAAGAAATGTTCCTCACCATGTCTAGTTATGATCTGGAACGTTTGATCCCAAACCAAGTTTTATAGGTATACCTTTCATCGACCCAAAGTCACCTACTGGAAACTGTCCATTTCCAACTAGTCAACTTTAGACTTATGTATTTCTCGATGAGTTAGATATTTTCCAGTATGGTCTTCATGACATATGAAGTACTTGTTACAAGGTTTCTAAATTGGTAGCCTGCAGACATTTTGGCATTGCGAGTCAAAAGTTACGAGCCTCGCAAAACCCCTCGTCGTTAAGCTAAAACTGAAAATTCTGAAAAATTTTCTAAGTATAGAAGTCAGTTTGAGTTTCCCACTTTGAGACCCTATATCTTCAGAACCACGACTCTTTTGGATTTAATTCCTTCTTAGAACTTGTAGTACATGTTTAGAGGTTTCCAGAATGTATCTTTGTGCGACCATACGTATTCTGAATCGAGAGTTATGGGTCGTCAAAGTACGTCACTTGGGTTGTTTCAAGCTGTTTTTGCTGAAATTAAAACACTTGAAATTTGACTAAGTGTTGGAAACCCATATGTGAAGTATGCCTTATGTGACTAACATGCTATTAATCGATGCATTCATTATGTTATGTCGCAAGGTACGATAGAGCATTATAAGATGTACGAATTATGATAAAACATCATGATACGATATTTTCACGAAAGCATACCTTAACGTGAAATATTTGACTAGGTGCTACCACATGGTCAATTGAGTGTATATCATACCATGATATACACTAAAATAGAAATATGGGTTCTAAGACCCAATGGATTTTCCACTCCAAAACCTCAAGGCCAAGAATAGATAAGCTAAAGCTAGGACTTACATCCCAAGAAATGGGATTAAGGCAATCTACATCCAAGTGGGCTTTACTCTACTCAAAAATAAATGCTTCTGAAATATTTATTTACGATGCTTATTTCAACTGTTGATAAAATGTTTACAAGATTACCTGCCAAAATGTTTATGTTTTGTGTATGTATCCTATCCATGAGATATTATGAGATGTTATGAAATGTTATGAATGTTGTTGGGTTATTCCCAACTTATGAATGAAAATCGATATCGATCCTATGCCTAAGGCTTATACCGCTAGGATTAACGGTACACCGATGGTGACCGTGTGTCTTTGTAAGGATAATTCACGGTCGATCACGGCGTCGTGAGAGGAGGCCTCCTTCACGACGCTCGACTATGATGTTATGATGAATGATGATAAGGATATGGATCATACACACCCGTAAAAATGCCCGCCAGCGATGATTTTATGAATCGATAAAATGCTTTAGTAAGCACAAGGCATTTTCAACTAAAACCCTTGTGTCTTACCATGATGTGGCGATGTAATCTTCAAATGATAAAATATTTTTGGCATGAGTCCACCGAGTGCATTCTTGTACTCACCGCATGTTTGTTTTAAATGCGCAGGTTGAGCGTATGATGGATGAAGCGGTGTTGAGCAATAGGATTATTGTCGAAAAGTTTATACCTTGATAGTACATCGTCATATGTACTTATCACATGTCTTCCGCCGCAAGAACCTAAATTTATGTATTAAAGTCCAAGAATATACTTGACATATGTTTTACAATTTATTGTTAAAAGGAATCTCCTCAGATAATTATCCATGTTTAGAGTTACAATCCCGTTAATCCGCACTTAGGATTGAGGGGTCGTGATGAGTGGTATCGAGCGGTTCACTCTTGAACCCAAAATCTTGTTTAAGGTTAAGTCTAGATTGAGTCATTAGACTTCTAGAGATCAGCTGACAATGCTCAACACTCCATCACATCAAGCTCAACCGAAATGAGGTAAATGACTCTTTTCCCAAAGTTTTGAAAATTAGCCTGGCCGGACGAATGTTTATGAAATGATTTTTTTTAAATAAAATGAAAAGTTTGAAGTGAATGATGATTGAAATGATCTTTGAAAAGAAATGAAAGCTATGAGAACGGTTGAAAATGAATGATATGACAAATGACTTGTCAAGAAAGTTATGAAAAGAAGGAAAATATAAGAAAGATGATGACAATGATATGAGAAAGTTTGCACGATATGCCAAAGATGAAATGTTTGAATTCTCGAATTTAATAAGGGTTCATTATTATGAACAAAGTTATGATTATTCATGTTTAAGATGATTGAGATTGACATTGAATTGTCAAATATGATATGTTGAATCCTTTAAATTCAACGAAATACGTCGTGCATAAATGAGCTACGTGGAATATTCGAAGTTTTACTTCAATCTCAAAGTTGATTATGATGATGAGCATGCTAGTTCAACAGAACGTAGACTTTTTAAGAAGCATGATCACTTTTTACAAAAGAACATAGAAGTAAGAACTTCCTTCAATTACAAGAACAAGAGTAATGATGGATTTGAGAACTTCATTCCATCTTGAGTGAAGAAAAGTGAAAGATTTATACGAAATTGTTCGACCTCGACATGTACGACCTCGGCTTCGACCTCGGCATGTGCGACTATCGACTTCGAAATCGGCATTTATAACATCGCCTTTGACATGTCGACTGGGGTAGTTTGTCTGACCTCGGTGTGAGCAATATTCTGTACTACCTCGGCATCGGTAACGGCATGCACGGCCTTGGTGTCGGCATCGCTTATGATCTCGGCGCGAACGCATGTAAATTTTCCTGCACTGTGCAGTGATTCCGTTTTGACTAGTTCTCGATCGTGTGAACTCCGATTCACGTATGGTTTTCGCCTACGTGCTCCTAATGAACTGTACTTCATTTCTTATGAAGGACCAAATTCCTGATTCCTACTCCAGAATTCATGGGAATCAGTTGAAGTTAGTTCTACGATTTGAAAAGAGTAAGACTGTTATAGTATGATACGAATCCTAGAATGTTACTAAGAAAGTAAAATCTTCGGTAATACAAGTAGAACCTTGACATACATGAGAACTTTGTTGATGACCTATTACGGGTATATGAGTTTTCAAAATTCTATTCGTTACCCAATTTCTGTCATTGAATTTAACTCTATGACCTAGTTCCACTTGAGAAATCATTCGAGTTTCTCACTTCTTCTGAAGAAAATTCCAACTCAAAAATTTACAAAGTGTCCTTTTGAACCCAAAGCCTTGTGTGACTGAGAATATGATTGTGAATGGTCTGGCCAGCCCATATGACCAAAGAAATCTCAGTAGTCGTCATTCTGGTCTTCGGACCCTAGATCCCTATTTCTTCAGTCCAAGGAGCATATCGATTCAATCATTGAAAAGATGTTATCTTGATGGATGAGACAGTACCTTTTGTAGGTAATCGTGATAATTTCTTCTTGATTTTTTTTGAAACCATCAAGTATGATAAATGTTGACTTACCCTGTCACCTAAGTACGAATTAGTAAAGCGATAAATGTCGAGCATGGAATAGGTTGACTTATCACAGTCACCTAAAAGTTTCAGACCAGTAAAGTGATAGACATCAAGAAATTATGATGTAAAGAAAATCTCGATGAAATGAGATATTTTTCCTATGATACACATGAATGTGATGACCCTTGATGGGCTTTACCAAGATTGATGACAGTGAAGTTATGCCTTCATATGACTGTTATGATAACGAAGTTAAGAATAAGATACTCTTTAGCATTAAATGCAAAGAGTAAAAGTAAAGAAAAGTATATGATATCTGTGGGATATGAATTTCCCTTATTATGTCATGACGAGAGCGATTACAACTTATCTTTAAGATAGTTGGATATCCTTGAAACCTCGCTAGTAGGTTAGACACGTTTAAAAGAATAAAGATGCATACAAGATATTCTTTTCAAAGAATACATATATGAAGAAATGATAGCATCTCAGGAAATAAATCTCTCGCCTTATACCTAAGTTAATGAGATTATGCTTGAGCATAATCGATTCCAAGTAATTGAAACTTGGTTAAACAGATGATAATGAGATTGAAAAATCATAATCTTTGAGATGTGTGAATAGCTAGGATATCCCTAGTATGTGAACTAAGTAGGGAGGAAATAACTCCGAGGCCAAGACATGGAAATAAAATGCTTAGAATTTAAGTTATGGAGTACGAAGGTACTACCCTACCAAGCCATATGACGATGATAACGGTTTTAGTCCTGAAAGTGGAAACCGAAGTATAAAGAAAGTAAGATTACTTTCAGATACCATGCTCAAGAAAACAAACAAAAGTCAAAAATAGCAGAAGAAATTACGAGCTATACAATTAGATAGTTCCTGATATGACATAAGTTTCAGAAATGTTATGACATCGATAAGTAAGGTAATTCCCTTGAAGTAAGGAAACGGATTAAGAAATAGATTCATTATTTTGAAATAAATCTTAATACTCTAAGTTATAATGACACGAAACGCTTGTCTTGTGTAACTTAATAGTTAACAAGCAAGATAGCTTCTATAGATCTTGCAAATGAAATACATCCAAGAGAACACAGAAGGAGATTCACGTTGAGGGACTTTAAGGTAAATCCAATTGGAAAGATTATCCCTCATACTTTTGCGACGATCAATAAAGTGGGATATTAAATATCTCGGACATGGGAATGAAGTATTCATTGAATGTCAAGAAAATGGTAAAGATATTTGACGTCAAGGCAAAAGTATAATACATCCCCAGTGGACAAAGGATTTTATCTTATGCGAAATTGCATGATGAATCAATAAAAGATTAAGAAGAAATGACGATATCCAAAAGGGATATTACAAATGATGGCACTAAATGCCAAGACAAGGATTTCTAGAAAGGAGTTTAAAGTAAGGACATATGAGAAATATATTCCTAAGATCGATAAAGTGAAAAGGGGAATTTAATCATTCATACTGGATTAGGAATGAATGATAGTGATAGAGACATGACGATCTCTACGATAAGATTTCATTATTGAAATATATCAATATCAAAGGATAAGTTAATGTAGACCTAATCACAAATGCTATTGGTAAAAGCATAATGAGACTGATACCGAGAAGTATAGGGTGAATGAGGCAACAGAAGACCATAGCAAGGGAACATAATGTCCCAATGGAAAGGACAATGACATATGAAATAGACATTTACTTGAATAAACGGAAAGACCGTTGACCAAAGCCTATACCTCGCATCGAAAAATGTAACAAATGTAACTAAAAGGCGGGATAGGTGTGAGGAAAGTTTCTCGAATACCTGTAAGATCTTGTTCGACATAGGTGCTTCGCTGACATCGCACAAGTGTGCGAGAAGCGATAGAACCCAATTCGTGGTGTGCGAATCAAGAAATGAAAATCCCTTACCTATACGAGAATTTTAACCATCGCAATGTTGCTCAAGCTCGAATTGAACCTAGAATCGTCTAAAGTGCTATCCAAAGATTTGGATCATTATATCTATGTGGAACGTAGATATAATTTTAGAGACAATAAGTTTCGGAAATGACTGTCATTCATGTGATTAGTGACCTGGGCCTAGCCTTTTGGTTAGAGGTTTTACATGACAGAATATCAGTACCCACTGTTCGCCTATGCGAATATCTTTAAGGCAACATACGACTGAAAATGTAAAACGTAAAATGGGTATTTAGATGAGTGTCATGAATCGTGTCACAAGTAGTCTACAGGTTATATACATCTTAAAGTGTATAATTCATTAAAAGATCCTTCTTATTAAAAATTCCTCCATTGCTTAAGTTAAGTCGGACTCATCTAGAACTATATGGTTACTGGATGGCAATAAAAGGGTCCGACGAGTAAAAGAAAAGAAAAGAAAAGAAGGAGTTAACCCTAAGGCCTACAAGATTATAACTCACACGAGTATCGGCTCTTTTGATATGAACTAGGAATGAATTTAGAACAGTTTTGGAGAAAATTTTCGCACCTCTAGATGGATACTCGTAACTATAGAGTGTTAAATGAGGATGGTACCCAACGACGATGTCGCTATTTGCCAACAGATCGCGTAATTTTTGCAAAAGAAGTATCAAGAGAATATTTTCTCCATGATAAAATTCCAAAGCCCGGACAGACTTACTGTGATTTGTCAATGTGCTCAAGTATACATATAATGTGTAGGAACGACACCTACGAGTACTTGTCCCGACCTCGCAAGTTACACAACACGGCATAAAGGAGTGGTTGTACCGATGTTCCAAACGCCGCCCACGCCCCGTGCCGTCAATTACACCGTAAAGAGACGAGAATGGCAAAAGGATGTTCTTATCGTCCTCATGATTAAGAGAATTACCGCTACCAACTCAACCATACTTTCGATAAAGGTAACACCAATTTACGGTATTGAAGAAGAAACGGGAGTAGCTGGACCCCGGCTCTCGAAAGAGAACGATCATCGAAATATGAAACAAAACGTGCTTGGAGAAAGACAAGTTTCCAAGGAAGGAGTACGACTCCGACGAAGGTCACTCAGAGACCTAGAATCCTAGGATCCTATAAAACTTATATGTAGATAATGGTTTATGATGAAAATGGTGTGATTAAGATATGTAAAATAAACGAGTTTGGAAGAGTTTATAAATATGGTGAAAGAAGTGTCAAAGTTTTGAGTATAAAAGAGCTAGACGCTTTATAATCGGTCACCGGTAGACCGACCGTAAGTAATGTATGAAAAGTCCTCACTGAGGCATTATGATGTAATATTATATGGTCTTGAAGAATGATATCCGAATTACGAAAATGAATTGTTCTGAATAAAATATGGTTACTATGAGATAATAGTTACGTCATTCGGACTAACCAATGCACCAGCCCTGTTTATGAACCTCAAAAATCGAGTGTTTCACACATACTTAGATAATTTTTATCTCAATCCTCATAGATGATGTTCTTATCTATTCAAAGGACGAGAAAGAACATAAAGAAAATCGAAGGCTGTCTTACGACTTTTAAGAGCCGGGCAAAATTTTGCCAAGCACAGTTTTGTAAATTTCAGCTTAAAAGAGAAATATTCTTCAGGCACATCGTGTCCTTAGAAGAAAAGAATGTAGATCTGACAAAGGACAAAACAATTAAAGATGAAAGACGTCAATGACCTAAAATAAGATCATGAATTTTATAGATTAATTGACTTCTGTTAGAGATCCATTAAGAACTCTCTAAGGTAACAAGACCAATAAGATAGTTACCCCAAAATAGAGTCACAATTCTCACGGATTAATAAACGTAAGGCTATGTATTAATATGAGATAAATAATAACTTATGTGTCACGATGACTTAGGCCGCATGAATAGAATTTCCCAACTCATGACTTGAAATAGTGATGAATCGATTTAAGAAAAAGGATTGTCGAGAGACAAAGGATGGAGGAAAAGTTAGAAAAGATCCGAGAAAGGGTAAGGGCTGGAGGATTTAAGAACTTCCGGAGGCGCTTGACAACGCCTTATTGTCTCGAAGGAAGAATATGCGTTCCAGACGACGCAAAACTTCAAAATGAAATAATGAGTGAGGCTCACGATACACCCTACACCGCCCACCCAGATAGTACTAAGATGTACCAAGACCTGAAATAAAAGTTTTGGTGGGAAGGCATGAAACGAGACATAGCTTCTTTCGTAGAACACTGTCTTGTTTGCCAGCAGATGAAAGCGTTACACTAACGTCCATACGGAAAGTTACAGCCGTTGGAAATACCCGAGTGGAAATGGGATGAAATAACGATGGACTTCGTTACGAACTTACCCAAATCAAAAGAGGGAACACCGCTATATTGGTAATTGTTGATAGACTCACCAAGAGTGCTCACTTCCTACCAATCCAAAGTACTTATGGATCTGACAAGTTAGCCCAAGTATGTAAAGGAAATTATACGACTTCACGAGTGCCAAAATCTATTACCTCGATAGTAACAAGAGTATAAATACAAAAGTCTTGGAACTTTCACTCCTATATCAATAAATTAAGAACCCTTCACAATTTACAAAAGTTTGAATTTATTCTTCGAGCAAAGAAACTTGGATACAAGATAGGAAAGATGGCACGAATCAGTAAAAGATTATAAATGTGATAAATGATCACCTATGAACGGTTAATGTAGAATTTAATGCCTAAGATATAAAATTCAGTCTAAATTATGGTATGTCCTTATAGAAAAGGAAAACTCAGCAGAAAAGTTAAGAAAACGAGAACAGAAATAGTCGGGAAATCAAGGATGAACGTAAGTGGTACCCTCACAACCAAGGTGAAATATGACTAAAAAGAGAGAATGAAGATGAGAATAGAATACGAATTAAAATAAGGAATGAAGAGCTAAATGATATTTTAAGGAGCGCTGGACATTGTTATATTGTCTGAGAGATAGATATATACATATATTCCCAAGCAATAATAAGCTTAGAAATAAAACCAAGAATGAATTTCATGATCCTTCTCATACCGCCAACCAGGCATTATTAAGATGTATTATGATTTACGAGTAAAGTTAGATGGCAAGGAATGGAATGAGATGTAACCATGATTGTCGAGCAGTGTCTCGGTTGCCAACAAGTGAAGACATCGTATCAAAGGCCTTATAAGAGAGTATAATCTCTAGAACTACGCGAATGGAAATAGAATGATATAGAAATAGATCTTGTGACAGATTTTACCAAAGTCATAAAGAAGTTGCACTACTATATGGCTAGTAGTGGATTAACTCGCCAATTATGTTTTGTCTCTGCCTATTCAGATGACTCATAGATCCGATAAGTTAGCTCAGTCGTACATAAAGGAAATCTTTTATTTACAAGGAGTACTAGAACCTATCGCCTGAGATAGAGACTTCAAGAGTACCCCTAGATTTTTAACTAACTCCCAAAAGGAGTTAGACACGAGATCGAGCTTAACATAGATGTCCACCACAGCGTAAGGACAATCAAAAGGATGATGAATGTTTAAGGATACGATAGAACAAGTGATAAACCAAGGTATCGGTGGGAACTTATTGTACCACTTGTTAAATTTATGTACGATCCGTAGTGTCAAACAACGATCAATGTAGCCTTATGAGGCGTATTGCGAAAAGAAGTATTGACCACCACTTTATTGTAACAAAGTAGGTGAGCAAAGGTATAAAGTCCCGACGTTGTAAATGAAACGAATAAGATATCTCGCCAAAGAGGCAAAGAATAAGAAAAGCTCAGATGATAAAAGTCTTACTGTACGCTGTAAACCCGAACGCATTCTCGAATACGGAATTAAAGTTTCTTAAGATTTCTCCATCTAGAGGAATTATAAGTTTAGATACAAGAATGTTGATATCACGTTTTATAGGACCTTACGAGCTCCTAACAATGATAGGCCTAGTAGCCTATAGCTTGGTACTTCCACCATATTTGGGGGAAAGTACGAAATGTTTTCCTCGTGTCACAGTTAAAAAAATACGAAAATTGCCCAATTCACGTTAACCAACATGATGACGTGACCTTTGACTCAGATGGGTTATGATGAAAATATACGACTAATTTGATCGTACGATTCAACGATTAAAGAAGCAAGTTTGGGTCTTATAATGAAAGTCCAATGGAAGAACCATGGACGAAAGAAAACCACATAGAAAGTTGTGATGTTATGATGTTAAGATACCCATACTATATGAGGTATGCAAATTTCAGACTAAATTTCTTTTAAGGGGGGTAGGATGTAAAACCCCGCAGATTTGATGCCCAATTACGGTATTTAAAACCCGTAAATTAGAAATTCACGAGATGATTCAATCCATAAGATATCGAATAATGATTTTGATTATTTACGAAGGAATGAATTCTATTTTATATTCACGAGAATTGTGAATTAAGGAATAAGAGTATATGAAGTGTATAGGTCGATTTTACTTTAACGCCTATTTCAGATCGATAGTTAAAACGTCAGAAATTTTTCTAAGAAATTGCTTAGAATTAAATTCCATTATTAATGGAATAATTTATTTAAGTAATGACGACCATTTCGAGATGAGTCGATAATGAACGCTTTTGTAACGCTTTCAAACGTTAACGCTTTGAGATGAAACGAAAGCGTTTTAATCGATCAAGAAATTATAGGAATTAATTTCCTATGATTGGTATATGTAATTACAGTTTGATTTAGCATTAAATCAATGCTAGATCATCAAGATTCGATAGTTACCAATTTTTCAAACGTTCGAAAACCCTAATTTTCGAACTCGATTTTTGTTGCATAAAATGATGCCATTAATTTATCCTATGATATTATTTATCATCTAAACTATATGTGATAACATATATCAATGTTGGGCATGGAAAATAAAAATTTGACCTATGGTTTATGTGTAATAGCCGAAAACCCTTGAAGGTGTAACAAAGTGTGTTGTTGATTTTTCCTATTGCATGTATCTACTATATGACAATGTGATTAATTATAACCTAACTAAGCTATTAAAATCTGATATATATATATATATATATAGGTACAATTTAGTGCATGTAATGTGAGTGTAGTGTGTAGTGTAGGTGTGCATGTGTGTAGAAAGACACATGCCCCTTAGGTGTCACCACCATAAACACCCCACCACCTACACCATTTCAGCCACTCTCTCCCTCATTCTGCCGTCCCCCTCCTCTCTCTCTTTCCCCCATTTTCATCCATTTCCCCCTCCAAGAACAGCTCCAAGATCAGCCACTACACCATCAAAAAAAGTGGACAAGCTCCTAGCTCAAGATGGACAGCCATCCTCTCCCTCTTCATCCCTCTCGATTTCATGGCTAAGGTAGATTCCATCTCCTTAGATCCTAGGGATGATCAAGATATACACATGCATGTTCATCAATATGCTTGAATGTGTTGGGTCTATGCTTGAAAGTGATTGCATGTTGAGTTAATAGGTAGATTCAATACTTTTGATCATTGCATGTTGATTTCCTGGACGAACAGAAACTTCACGAATTTATTTGACTAAGTTTCAGTGGTCCGATGATTGTGAATTTTTGATATGTTTAAATTATATGTGTCTAGTATGCCTCTGTAAAATTTCAAGTCCATCCAACGTGATTTTCTATTTTAATTGTATTTATCAAAAACACTGCACAAATCTGCGAAATCGCCGTGTTTATCACCCATAGTGCGTGGCTTTCGTTTTAAGTTTGGATAATGATAAAACTCTAAAATATGTCAGACACATAATCCAGCATGTCTGGAAGATTCCTGTAAATTTTCAGAATTTTCTAAAAATCTTTACTATTTATTCCAGATTTTACAAGTTAACTGCACAAAACTGTCACGGGATTGATAGCTTGTGGTAAAACATTTTTATCTCCCAATCTATGGTGAATCATTGAGTGAGGCTTTTTCTGGATAAAACTAGACTTAAGTGGCTTTTCAATATGATTGGTTTCATTTCCAGATTCTTTATAATGAACTCACGGTGAATTTTTAAAGTTGATACATTACAGTAAGTTGTTTTGGACAAACTGCCTTAGTAAATCTTTCATATAATAGGCTGTTCGAGTATGACTTTTACGTGAGGTGTTCAAGCCATTTGTAGTCCGATTTGGACTTGGGTTTCTTCATAAGAAATGTTCCTCACCATGTCTAGTTATGATCTGGAACGTTTGATCCCAAACCAAGTTTTATAGGTATACCTTTCATCGACCCAAAGTCACCTACTGGAAACTGTCCATTTCCAACTAGTCAACTTTAGACTTATGTATTTCTCGATGAGTTAGATATTTTCCAGTATGGTCTTCATGACATATGAAGTACTTGTTACAAGGTTTCTAAATTGGTAGCCTGCAGACATTTTGGCATTGCGAGTCAAAAGTTACGAGCCTCACAAAACCCCTCGTCGTTAAGCTAAAACTGAAAATTCTGAAAATTTTCTAAGTATAGAAGTCAGTTTGAGTTTCCCGCTTTGAGACCCTATATCTTCGAACCACGACTCTTTTGGATTTAATTCTTCTTAGAACTTGTAGTACATGTTTAGAGGTTTCAGAATGTATCTTTGTGCGACCATACGTATTCTGAATCGAGAGTCATGGGTCGTCAAAGTACGTCACTTGGGTTGTTTCAAGTCGTTTTGCTGAAATTAAAACACTTGAAATTTGACTAAGTGTTGAAACCCATATGTGAAGTATGCCTTATGTGACTAACATGCTATTAATCGATGCATTTATTATGTTATGTCACAAGGTACGATAGAGCATTATAAGATGTACAATTATGATAAAACATCATGATACGATATTTTCACGAAAGCATACCTTAACGTGAAATATTTGACTAGGTGCTACCACATGGTTAATCGAGTGTATATCATACCATGATATACACTAAAATAGAAATATGGGTTCTAAGACCCAATGGATTTTTCCACTCCAAAACCTCAAGGCCAAGAATAGATAGGCTAAAGCTAGGACTTACACCCAAGAAATGGGATTAAGGCAATCTACATCCGGTGGGCTTTACTCTACTCAAAAATAAATGCTTCAAATATTTATTTACGATGCTTATTTCAACTGTTGATAAAATGTTTACAAGATTACCGCCAAAATATTTATGTTTTGTGTATGTATCCCATCCATGAGATATTATGAGATGTTATGAAATGTTATGAATGTTGTTGGGTTATTCCCAACTTATGAATGAAAATCGATATCGGATCCTATGCCCAAGGCTTATACCGCTAGGATTAACGTGTACACCGATGGTGACCGTGTGTCTTTGTAAGGACAATTCACGGCGGTCACGGCGTCGTAGAGGAGGCCTCCTTCACGACGCTCGACTATGATGTTATGATGAATGATGATAAGGGATATGGATCATACACACCGTAAAAATGCCCGCCAGCGATGATTTTATGAATCGATAAAATGCTTTAGTAAGCACAAGGCATTTTCAACTAAAACCCTCGTCTTACCATGATGTGGCGAAGTAATCTTCAAATGATAAAATATTTTGGCATGAGTCCACCGAGTGCATTCTTGTACTCACCGCATGTTTGTTTTAAATGTGCGGTTGAGCGAGATGATGGATGGAGCGGTGTTGAGCAATAGGATTATTGTCGCCAAAAGTTTATACCTTGATAGTACATCGTCATATGTACTTATCACATGTCTTCTGCTGCAAGAACCTAAATTTATGTATTAAAGTCCAAGAATATACTGACATATGTTTTACAATTTATTGTTAAAAGGAATCTCCTCAGATAATTATCCATGTTTAGAGTTACAATCCTCGTTAATCCGTACTTAGGATTGAGGGGCTGTGACAAAATCCTTAAAAATTATTAGATATTCTCGGTAATTATAAGAAATTACCAAATAATATCCAATTTTTTTTTCTAAATTTATATAGTGTATTATCATACACTATGATCATTAATATGTCATAATATCAACCAAACTTTAATCAAACATCACCTTATTTAATCCATAAGGTCTAGGCATTTTTAAAACAAATGCCTAACAATTTTCTAAAATTTCAATAAATTAATATAAGGTCCAAACATTAGTCCATGACATATTTATGTTACATAATTCATGATATAACACTTATATACCATATAAATGGTGCACTAACTCTCGGCTTTTTCATAATGTTAATCAAACAATTTTCCTAAAATTTTCCAAAAATCACTACATGCTCATAAATCATATTGTAGCAACATTTCAACATAACAACAATTAAAACCAATTTATTCATCACCATAATGAGCTTAGCTCTTGGTTTATTTGAATAAGATAGGTAATTGATTCTCAAAATTTCTAATAACAACATAAAATGCATAAAACATATTCTAAGCTAATAATTTAGCATTGCATGTACTAAATCAAAATCATACATTAACTTATATATATATATATATACTCTCGGTCCCCTTTTAAAAAAAATAGATGGACATTTCTAAAAATTCTAATTAAATCATAGGGTGTATAATTCATACTCTACAGTAATAAAACATCATTGCATGTTATAAAATAAAATCATACACATATATATACATATATATGGCTCACGGTAATTTTGAGAATTAAGGTAGGAATTTTTCCAAACTTTTCAATTAACACATATAGTGTATGGTTTACAACCTAGACCAATAATATACTAATGCATGTATTGAATAAAAATCACATTCTAACATTGATTTTCATACATGCCTCGGCCATTTGAAAAGAAAATAGCATAGGTTCTTTCAAAATGTAAAATAAATTGTCATGTACTCTCAACACATTATAATTCAAGAATATATTATTGCATGCACAAATTAAACATCTTATACCCACTTATAAAATTTAAAAGCTTGGTACTTAGGAAGAAAAATGGCATAGATTTTTCTAAAATTTCCAAATAAATACTATGGACTTATAAAACATCATAGATCCACTATATGCAATTGCATGTCTTAAATAAAAATTCATCACCCACATAATATATGTATATGTCTCTTCTTATGAAAAAATAGCAAGAGTGTTCTAAAATTTTCAAATAATTTATATACATTTCCAATACATTATAAATCAATAATATCACATTGCATGTATCAAATAAAATCATACATTCACTTATTTATTCATATATGCTTGGTTCTTTTAAAAGAAATATCAATATATTTCTAAAATTCTCAATTTAACTTACAAAGAACATATATGACATTATAAATCAATAGTCTATACTTCAAATTAAATCACCATGTCTCGGTCATTATTTCAAAATTTTGTATCATGTTTAATAAATTTTAAAACATGATCTAAGCTTCAAACATCATGCTACACATTCTTAGATTCAACATAGATATGGATTCAAAAGTTTTGAACAAAACCTTACATGCAATACCTTTGAAAACAAGAACATATATCTAGACCCTTTCTTACCATTTATACACATGCAATAGCAATAGATTACCAACTAAGATCATCAAGAACACATGCAAGAACTAGACATCTTTTCAAAAATTTAAAAAAAAAATCGAGAACCATGGATGCTTTGTTTCAATTCCTACCTTGGATATATGGATTAATGGAACAACTCAAGGTATCTAAGTGTTGTATGGAAGATAGGAAGAAAATTTCAAGCTTGGCTATGGAAGAAGAAGCTCTCGGCTATGGCTGTTTTTGGGAAAGGAAGGTGAAGCTTGAGAGAGAGAAGGTGGAGAGATTGAGAGAGAGAATGATGGGTTGAGTGTATAAGTGTTTGAGTGAGTGAGAGGAGTGAATAAAATCTGAATCTCTCCCCCTATAACCTCACATCTCTCGGCCCTCTCTCACTTGCACACACAAAGACCCTTCAACTTATATTATTATTCTATGTAGATAGTGGAGGTTAATCATTGTTATCTTACACAAAATCTTCTTGAAAATAGCTACAATACATCATTAGTGGGAGATTTGATGATATAAAATCTGAATATATACATATATATATGCATATAAGAGTGATAGAATTAAAAATACACTTTGTTATACACATATATATATACACGGCTTTTATGCCTTAAGCACATTAAATAATTTAATTCCATGCTAAACATACATATATACATCATGTAATATAATTTAGATGATAATTAATATCATAGGTTAATTAAATAGCATAAGTGAAGAAAATAATTCAACCTTGTGCACATAGAAATGGCTATCGGCCATTTGGCTAAACTATAGGTTAAATGTTTTATTTCATATCATTTATAGGTATGTACACCTTGATATATGATTTAAATGATAATTAATAGCATAGGATAATTAAAAAGGCATGAATTTTCGAAGAAAACCCTAATTTCGAAATATTAGGGTTTTCGAAACTAGGTTTGGGGATTTTTATTAATCCTAATGTTCAAGACAATTAAATGCTTAATAATACTGTAATATCATAAAAATATCATAGGAATAAATTCCTATAGTTTCTTGATCATTAAACCATCGTTCGCTTCATCTCTAACGCTGACGTTGAAAACGTCTCAAAGCGTTACGCATCGCCTCATCTGAAATTTGGTCATAATGATCCTAATCACATTATGAAAATATTCCATTAAAATGGAATATAATTCTAAGCTTGATTGCTTAGAAAATATCGTGAAATTTCAACAATCGATAAGCATTAAATCGTTAAAATGTATTGCCGATAAAAGTTAAAACTTTCGATTGCTTTCATTCACTAATTTGAGTGAATGTAACAGGAATTTATTCCTTTGTAAATAATTGAAATCATATTCGATTTCAATTTGATTTGATTTCATGGCGAAATTCTATTTTACGAGTTTTAAAGACCGTATTTAGGCTTTTAAAACTGCGGGTTATTACAAAGAATCGAAAGTTTTAACTTTTATCGGCAGTACATTTTTAACGTCTAATGCATATAGACTGTTGAAATTTCACGATATTTTTTTTTCTAAGCAATCAAGCTTAGAATTATATTTCATTATTAATGGAATATTTTAATAATGTGATTACGATTATTTACGACCAATTCAAAGATGAGACGATGCGTAACGCTTTGAGACGTTTCAAACGTTAACGCTTTGAAATAAAACGAAGATGGTTTTAATGATCAAGAAATTATAGGAATTTATTTCTACGATATTTTTATGATATTACAAGATTATTAAGCATTAAAATAAAGCTAGAACATTATGATTTATTATTGAGCACTGAAATGCTCGAAAACCCTAATATTTCGAAATTAGGGTTTTCTTCGAAAATTTATGCCATTTAATTATCCTAAGATATTAATTATCATCTAAATCATATACTATGATGTATATATCTATGTTTAGCATGAAATAAGAATTTTATCCTATAGTTTGGCCAAATGGCCGAGAACTACATATATGTATACAAATTCTAATTGTTTTATTTATCTCACTCTTGCATGTATATTTTAATTGCTGCAGATTTTATATTATTAAGTCTCCCACTAATGATATATTTTAACTATTTTCAAGAGATTTGTATGTAAGACACTCATGATTAGTGTCCACTAGCAACATAAAATATTACTAAAAGTTGAAGGGTCTTTTGTGTGTGCAAGAGAGAGAGGGCCGAGATATGTGAGGGTATAGGGGGAGAGATTCAGTTTTATTCACTCCTCTCACTCACTCAAACACTTATACACTCAACCCATCATTCTCTCTCTCAACTCTCTTCATTTTCCTCTCCCACAAGCTCCATCTCTCTCTCCCACTTTCAGCCATTGCCGAGACCCCCTCTCCCCTCCAAGCTTCGAATTTTTCTTCTTCTCTTCTTCCATATCTATCTTGGAACCTTAAGCATTGTTACATTAATCCATATCACCAAGGTAGGTGGCGATCAAGAGCCTTGTTCATTCTTGGTTCTTCGAAAATTTTCGAAGAAATAGTCTAAGTTATTGCATGTGTTATAGATGATCTTTGTTGGTGATGCTTTGCTATTGCATGTGTATAGATGATAAGAAAAGGGTTAGATATGTGTTCTTGTTTTCAAAATGTATTGCATGTATGTTTTAGTCTCAAAAACTTTCGAACCTATAGCTATATTGGGTTCTAAGATTTTGTAACATGTTATTTTGAAGCTTAGATCATATTTTAAAAATTTAATTGAACAAGTATGAAAAATGCTAGTGATGGCCGAGAGCTTTGAGGAATTATTGGAGCATGAAATTGTGATCTATGAGTTAATATGTGTCTATGGTATTTGTTTGAAAAATTTAGAAAAAAATCCATGCTATGTTCTTATTAAAACCGAGACATATATAATTTTTAAGTGGATGTATGATTTTTATTTTGTACATGCAAGGTGAAATTATTGTTTTGTGATGAATTAAGAGTGCATAACAATTTGTTGGAAATTTTAGAAAACTCTTGCTATATTTTTATATATGACCAAATATATATATATATAGTTCTATGATAAATGATTTTTATATGAGACATGCAATGACATATAATTACTCTATGATATTATGAAAATCTATAGTGATTTAATTAGAATTTTTAGAAATTTCCTATCTAATTCTTTTAAAATGACCGAGACCTATATATATATATATATATGATGATTAATTTTAATAACATGCATGTTTTACATAGAAGTGATCTATGATGTTATAGTCCATAGATTGAATTGATTTTTTTAAAAAAATCCTATCTATTTATTTTCAAAAGGACCGTGAGGTATATATGGTATATATTGATGTATGATTTTATTTTATGACATGCAATAGAGTATTATTGTTCTAGGATGTGAATTATATTTCTATATGTTTTATTTAGAATTTTGAAAATTCCTATGTGAAATCTTTATGAGAACCGAAGCTATATATGAAATATAGTTAATGTGTGATTTTAATTTGTAACATGCAATAGTGTTTTATTAGCTTAGAATATGTTTTATGCATCCTATGTTGTTATTAGAAATTTTAAGAATCAATTACCTATTTTATTCAAATAAACCGAGAGCTAAGCTCACTATGGTGATGAATAAATTGGTTTTGATAGTTGTTATGATGTAATGTTGCTACAATATAAATTATGAGCATGTAATGATTTTGGAAAATTTTATAAAATTGTGTGATGAATATAATGAAATAACGAGAGTTAGTATACCATTTATATGGTATATAAATGTTATATCATGAATTATATGACATAAATATGTCATGGACTAATGTTTAGACCTTGTATTAATTTAGTAGAATTTTAGAAAATTGTTGAGCATTTTTTTAAAAATGTCGAGACCTTATGGAATAAATAAGGTGATGTTTGAAAGTTGATTAGTTGATATTATAACATATTAATGACCATAGTGTTTAATAATACACTATATCAAATTAGAAAAAATTTAGACATTATTTGGTAATTTTTATAATTACCGAGAATGTTTAAGGATTTCTAAGGATTTTAAATCCTTTTAATCAAGTTTATTAATAAATTATATGTCTAAATATTATTTTAGACATATTTGGAAAATATGAGCAAATTTTTAAATATTTAGTATATAAATTATAAAATAGTCGTGAGCTATTTTTAAAATTTGAGTAAGGATTTTAAATCCTTAAATTCATTATTTATAATGAATTATTATGTTTAAAATTATTTTAAACATATTAAAACAGTTTATAAAAAGAAATCAATTGAAATTGATTTTCGAAAAATTTAATATTAAAATGTGACTTAATAATTAAATTACTAATAAAAGTCAAAATTGTTGACTTTTGAAATCAACGAACGAAATAACGTTCGATAAATACACTAATACGCGTAAGACGCATCAATTACTAATGACATCACGTTGATATGAAAGGATTTCATATTTGAAGTCGTGAAATCGAAAAAACGTGAGGAAAACGTTGGACCATTTACGAAGAGGGTAAAATAGTAACTTTTCAATACATATCTCGTCTCATCGAAGAACGAGAAATGTTAAGATGATACGCGTTTGAGAAATGAATTAAATTCATTAAAGAATTCAATTCATATCGATATGAAATATCGAATTTTATTATAGACTTTGTAAGTCTCGAATTACGTAAACGACGTACTAAAACATCCTTTTATATAAAGGTGTGAATGACGACGCACCACCGGGCGTTGACGAGTAAGTGAGCGATAAAGATGATCAATAATTTTCGGTGGGCTTTATTATTAAAAGCAGAACAACTTTCTTTCTTTTTTTCAACCGACTTTGTTTATAGTACTTTTCAACTATGGATAAAATTGTTTAAATGATTACCGCCAAAATGTTTACGTTTTGTGTATCGTATCCCATCCATGAATGATGTGATGTTGTTGGGTTATTCTCAACTTATGAATGAAAATCGATATCGGATCCTATGCCGAAAGGCTAATACAGCTAGGATTAACGTGTACACCGATGGTGATTGTGTCTTTGTAAGAACAATTCACGGCGGTCACGGGTCGTAGAGGAGGCCTCACTCACGACTTTCGACTATGATAAGATGATGGAATGATAATAAAGGATATGGATCATACACACCCAGAAAATGCTTGGCCAAGCAACTTTTATGAACTGATGAAAATATTTTAGTAAGCACAAGACATTTTCAACTAAAACCCTTGTGTCTTACCATAATATTGGCAGTGTAATTCAAAGAAAATAAAGTGTTTCGGCATAAGTCCACTGGGTACAAATTTTTGTACTTAGCCCTGCATGTTTGTTTTTAAATGTGCAGGTTGAGCTCGGATGTTGATGATGGAGGGGTGTTGAGGAAGTCCATTGTCCTTGATGTTTATTAGGAATTGTTAACCTTGAATACATATCGTCATATATGTATTCACACACTTTCATTGCAACTCGAACTATTTTATTTTTATGTTAGATGATAAGATAATGTGAACTATGAAGTCCTTCGGATCGTAATATCCTTTGGATCCGCTGGCTTATACCTTTTTGTCGAAATGTTATAAGTGTATGTTTAATTCTAAGTTCTACATTCTCATGTGATAAGCCTTGTTGAAATAGTCTTTTGTATCCATAAATACTATTCTAGTATTAGTCCGCTCACTCCGGGTTATCCTGGGTGTGGTCGCGACATCTTTGGTTACATCTTTACCTTGTGCATCGATTATCACCTGAAAAGCCTACAAAACACCAAAGAGAAACCCCAAGAGCAATATCTTCCAAAAATAGCTAAAAGCATAAAGATCGACTATATAAACGCACTTAATAGATCTATTTCATCTTAATATATCATCAATAAATGAGTAAAAAGCACGTATATCATTATTCCATTTCATTTTATAAATAAATCTCATATAAAAATAATTAATGCATTTCTTTAAAACATTTTCTATTTAATGAAAATTTTCATTCAAACACACAATAATAACCATATATCACCCATTTCATCATAATAAAACTTGTTTCTAAATAATATCTACTTCTTCTAAATTATATTCATTCGATTAGAAATTAATCGAATTTCTATTGCTTACTAATTTATTATGCACTTCTTTATAAATGTTTAGGGATGCAATGCCTTTAAGCCCCTAATTAATGCTTAATTAGGCTCTAATTATGACTAAATGATTTTCGGGTTACTACATTCCATCCCCCTTAAAATAAATTACGTCCCCAAAATTTGGTACCTGATAAAATAATTCAGGATACTTCTCTTACATCTGGTCTTCTAGTTCCAAGTCACTTCTTCTAAACCATGACGTTTCCACTGAACTTTAACTAAAGGAATAGTCTTATTCCTTAGTTTTTGCTCCTTTCGGTCTAGAATGCATTATGGTTTCTCTTCGTAGTTCAAATCAAGCTTAGGAACTATTTCCTCATAATGAAGAATGTGTTTAGGGTCATACACATACTTCCTAAGTTGGGAGACATGGAACACATTATGAACATTGGCGAAGTTGGGTGGCAACGCTAATCTGTATGCCCTTGGCCCCAACCCTTTCCAGTACTTCATAAGGTCCGATAAATCTCAACTTAAGTTTCCCATTTATTCCAAAACGATGAACTCCTTTGGTAGGGGGAACTTCCATAAATACTTTATCTCCCACTTCAAAATTTAACTCCGTTCGACGATTGTCTGTGTACGATTTTTGTCTATCTTGAGCTTCTTGCATTCTTTTCTTAATCTGCCGCACTATTTGAATCATCTCTTCTACTGCTTCAGGGCCAAGAATTTTTCTTTTTCCAACCTCTCCCAATAGAGAGGCGACCTGCATTTCTTACCATATAATGCTTCGTAAGGAGCCATATTTATTGTCGCTTGATAACTATTGTTATAAGCGAATTCAATCAGCGGTAGAACTTATTCCTATTGATCTCCTCTATCTAACACTACGGTTCTGATAATGTCTTCATGCGTTTGTATGGTTCTCTCGATCGGCCGTCGATGCGTGGGTGAAATGTTGTCTTTGAAGTTCACAGAGTACCCAATTCCTTTTGGGCTCGTCCAAATCGGGATGTAAACTTAGAATCCCTGTCCGAAGTAATCAAGATTGGCACTCCATGTAACCGAACAATTTCACGAATGTAAATTTGTGCTAGTTTATCGGCTCCATATGTCACATGAATCGGAATGAAATGAGTACTCTTTGTTAGCCGATCAACTATCACCCAAATCACTGTGTTTCCCCGCTTCGATCTAGGAAATCCCATTATGAAATCCATATCTATGTGGTCTTACTTTCACTCAGGAATTTCCAAGGGTTACAGCTTTCCATATGGCCTTTGATGCAATGCTTTAACTTGTTGACAAGCCAAGCATCGTTTAACATATGTTATTTCTTGTTTCATTCACGTCCATACAAACCTTTGCTTGAGATCATGATACATTTTTGTACTCCCCGGGTGCGCGGCGTACGGAACATTGTGAGCTTCACTCAGAATTTTATTTTTCAGCTTTTCATCATTGGGCACGAATATACGATTACCTAACATAATTGCATTATCTCCAGCTTCATGACATCCTTGATGGTCTCCAATTCGAATTCTCCATCGCAATCTTTCGAGTTGTGCGTCTTGTCGTTGCGCCTCAACTATCCGAATTCTTAAATCTGGTGTCACAACTAATGCCGCTACAATTTCTTGAGTAGTTTCAGGAGGTACTACTACTTCTGGCTTCATTCTTTCAAATTCTTTCAACAATTCTTCCTTTTCGGTTAACAAGAATCTTAACATTTCTTGACTTTTTTCTTCTCAAAGCATCAGCAACGACATTTGCCTTTCTCGGATGGTATTTAATTTCACAATCATAGTCCTTGACTAACTCGAGCCACCTTCATTGCCGCATATTTAAATCTCTCTAATCGAAGAAGTATTTCAGACTTTTATGATCAATGAAAATTTCACACTTCGATCCATATAAATAATGTCTCCATATCTTCAATGCATGGACTACTGCGGCCAATTCCGGTCTTGGGTAGGATAATTAAGTTCATGATGTCTTAATTGTCGTGAAGCATAAGCGATCACCTTACCCTCTTGCATAAGAACACATCCTATCCCATTTCTCGACGCATCAGTATAAATGGTGTATCCTTTCTCTGGATCAGGTACTATTAAAACAGGAGCAATGGTCAATCTATCTTTGAGTTCTTGAAAACTGTCTTCACATTCCTGAGTCCATTGAAATTTCACTCCTTTTTTCAACAGCTACATCATTGGCCTAGCTATTTTAGAAAATCCTTCGATGAATCTTCTATAATAACCTGCTAAGCCTAGAAAACATCGAATCTCGTTCGGGGTTGTAGGCGATTTCCATTCTTGGACAGCTTGCACTTTCGCAGGATCAACTTTAGTTCCTTCTGCTGTGACAATATGCCCAAGGAAATTCACTTCTCTCAACCAGAATTCACATTTACTGAATTTAGCATATAGCTTCGCGGTCCTTAACTTCTCTAAAACGGTTCTTAAATGTGTTTCATGCTCCTGTTTGTTCTTTGAATATATCAAAATATCATCAATAAATACTAGTACGAATTTATCGAGATATTCATAGAAGACACGATTCATAAGATCTATAAACACCGCATGAGCATTAGTCAATCCAAACGGCATCACTACAAACTCGTAGTGTCCGTATCTTGTCCGGAAGGTAATTTTGGGTATATCTTCTGTTTTAATCTTCACTTGGTGATATCCCGACCTTAGATCGATCTTTGAAAACACACTTGCTCATCTTAATTGATAAAAAAATCATCTATTCGTGGAAGCGGATTGTTTGGTATGATTTTGTGATGATTCTTAGTATTGTTTTACGTGTCATTTCTATGGTTTGTCCTATTTATGTCGTTGGTTTGATTAATGTTTATTGATTCGGACTTGCCGTTCGTCTCGATGTTTTGTAGGAAAACGGCAGAAAATAGGATGAATTGGATCTTCAAGGATTAGATATAATTGAAGAGCCTTTCGATAGGAGTCCGTGGTAACGGATCTAATTAAGTAGTTCGGACGAGAGAGAGCGGATCATTTCTTCAAAGTCGCGCCGCGTGCACTCCACGAGCCCGTTCGCGCGCCGGCGCTGAACACTTCAATGATTCTCATGAATAATGGAGGTGGAATCAAGATTTTTCCTTCATAAGAGTAAAGTACGTTGCGATAAGTTCCGTGGCGAAACCGTGCACAAATCGGAGTTCAGGCGAAGGAGAGCGAGCCAAAACAAAATACTGCACAAAGCTGTGTCGCCCGCGCCCGCGCGCTCGCCTCGCGCCCAGCGCGGTTCAGGGTGAGCGCGCGTTCAGCCCTTTCCAGCCCTCTTGAGCGCCCTCTCAAGCTGAGCGTGCGTTCAGTATTATATTCAGCCCTTTTGTCCAGCCCTCTTGAGCGCCACCTGTGGGTGAGCGCCGGTGAGGAAATATTCATCTCACAAATGGCGGCTCAAGGTGAGCGTGCGAGGAGTTGGCTTGGCGCGCTTGGACTTGAGTTGGCGCTGAAAACAGGATGAAAATTGAGTGAATCGGGCGTTCACAATTGTGAGCAGCGCGGTTGGAGGCTTCTTGCATGTGAACCGGCGTTCACAATGAGCTGGCGCTCAAGAGGGCTGGACAAAGGGCTGAACATAATACTGAACGCGCTCAGCTTGAGAGGCGTTCAAGAGGGCTGGAAAGGGCTGAGCAGCTCACCCTGAACCGGCGCTGGGCGTCTGCGCGCGCGCGGCTGCGCGCGGGCGACACAGCTTTGTGCAGTATATTTTTTGGCCGTTCTCCTTCGTCGAACTCCGATTGTGCGGTTTTCGCCTCGAATCTTATCGCAACGTATTTTACTTCTTATGAAGTAAAATCCTTTATTCCACCTCCATTATTCATGAGAATCATTGGAAGTGTTCAGCGCCGGCGAACGGGCGCGTGGAGTGCACGTGCGCGACTTTGAAGAAATGATCCGCTCTCTCTCGTCCGAACTACTTAATTAGGATCCGTTTACCACGGACTCCTATCGAAAGGCTCTTCAATTATATCTGATCCTTGAAGATCAATTCATCCTATTTTCTGCCGTTTTCCTACAAAACATCGAGACGAACAAGTAAGTCGAATCAATAAACATTAATCAAACCAACGACATAAATAGGACAAACCATAGAAAATGACACGAAACAATACCAAGAATCATCACAAAATCATACCAAACAACTCCCCACACTTATCCATTTGCTTGTCCTCAAGCAAAGTCTATACTAATAAGAGTCGAAAGATAACTCATGCAACTTAACCCTTATTCTAATCAATCAAACCTTATTGCATTTCCCCACACTTGGTGTTTACGATTCAAAGATAGAGCGAAATAAATCAAGAACGACAATTGACTTCCAATAAATAAAAGGTAATCTCTGCTCGGACCCAACTCTCCGTTGAGGTGAACTAACTAATGTGGTCACCTTTAGCAACAAGTTTCTTTTATAAAGCAAAAAAATGTTTTATGATTTTGGAATAATATTGAAGGTGCACTCTCGATGAACTCGACTCTCTAACGTGTTTTCCCATGTCCATTTCACAATTTACGAGAAAGAGGACATAATCCCATCCTCCATTTCAACAATCTCAACAACTTATTGGAGTTTTCATTCTCCTTCTTTTCTACTCTTTTCACACTTTTTTTTTTAATAGAAGCAGTATATAGGTAACCACAATGTTAACACTCCCCTAACATTAGCGGACAAATCACATCAATTTTCCCTATTCATTTCTATCAATCATAGTCTCGTCGATTCACATTATACTCAAATCATATATCACCAAAAGTTTGGAAATTCAAAATCGGTATGACCAATACCACGAGTTCGATTGCACAAATCAAGATCCTAACTTACTCGCATAGACAAAGCTTACGTCCAAACAATCAAAATAAGCACAAGGGCACGTCATTAAGCAATAAAACAATACATCACGCATACAAAATCGAGTAAACATCCCCACATTTTAAATCGAGCATCGTCCCGGTGCTCAAAACGATAAAAAGCTCAAAATAACCATAGAGGATGATACTTCACGATAATCGGCAGATATGCGATGTAGAGTTGGAGCATCGACTTCATCTCACCACCGATCAAAATATGCAAAACCTTCCTTCCCAAATTCAAACAAGACTAACACAAAGATAACAAGCGGATCGAAGAACAATAAAACAAGCAAAAGAAAGAAAGAAAAACAAAATAAGAAACCGTGGGTAACTCCCACGAAGTACTCGGTTAACGTCGTGAGCACGACGTAAATCGAACAACAACGGACTATCCATAGTCCTTCACTGCAGAATACCATCTCGACCGAGGCATCAATAGTAACCATATATGCACAAAGAAACGAAAGAAAGAAAATAACAAATCATTTAAGCTCGAGTCGAACATCCTATTCTCCAAAGTGAAATAGATGATTTCAATTCCCAAAGCACAATACTTTGCGAAATTAGGAAGTTGACAAATCATGGATGTTACCTCAACCTTTGTCCTCGAATTGTCCTCCTCCGGGATCCGTACTCAATTGTTGAGGTAGTGCAATCACTTCAGTGGGTTTGGCATGTCATCAACTTGAGTGCCCTCTCTTCCTCATCACCATCCACGGTATCAACTTCCACGTGGCTCGGATTTTCTCCTCATCCTCACGTGCCCATTCTTCATCAATTTCCACCTCCTCATGCTGCAACGGCTCTTGGTGTCTCTCCCACCACATCTTCAACAATTGGGTCACATTCGAAACGAAGACCGCTTGGACTGACCGGATTGGTTTGGAAGTTTCCTCGCTGCGTTGTTGATACTCGAAACCACTTCGCAGCAACCAGTCCCATTTGTGCCTCTAAGCGCTCAAGAGTTGCGTCTCTAACATCAAATGGCGAACTCGGCGGTCGGTGGTCGCTGAGCCTCATAGGGTGAGCTTGGGGCCCCTGTGCATCTTGTTGCGACAACTCGTTCGACTTCTCGGTCATCATTTCTAATTTAAACATGGCGCTGATTTTGTTGTCGTCGGCATCCACGTCCCAGTGGCATTTGAGATGGAGGTGGGCTGCTGCGGTATGAATCTTGAGATGAAGGTGGTTGTTGTGAGTACGGATACTGCGACGGAGGTGGTTGATCCCAATAAGCATTGTAGGATTGATCCTCATAGTGCCGCGGAGGCGATTGTTCCCAGTAGGGATTGGAGGCTTGATCCTCATAGTACGGTGGAGGTGGTTGATCCCAATATGGATTATAGGCTTGTTGCTCAGGATAGGGATCATACGCTTGATGCTCGTAGCCTATCGGACATCCCTCAGAAAAATCGAATTGGGCTCCTTCTTCGAAAGAAGAATTTGCCCAATACGACGAACTTTCCTCCCCCCAGCCTGGTTGACCACATTCGTACTGCTGGTAACCCTGCATTAACAGACACCAACAACAAAAATAAGATCACACGCACCAGGGGGAGAAAATATCGAAACAGAACAAAGAGAAACACAGAAAACAAACAACACAAACAATACGCTAAAGTTCTCCCGGCAGGCGCCAAAATTTGTTCGAGCTAAAACACACTCAAATTACTACGCAATAAATGCGAGGTAATCGTGGCGTGGTAAGTTAACACGAGTCGTCTCTCAAGGAAAACTTAATGGCTATTGTTAGTGTATGCACCTGACGATTAAAACCTAAACATTCTAATGCCAACAAGGGTTTGGAACATGCGAGGAATTGAAATACGGAGAATTAAGCGGCATCTAAGCTAGGGGTTGTCAATCGAGCTATACTAATAAAGCGATAAATCTAAACCGGGGTTGTCGATCCCTAGTTGAACTACTGAAAGCGATAAATCAAAATATGCAATCATATTATTCATAGGGTTTGTCGATCCCTAATCTAAATCTAATTGCGATAAATCATAATCATCAATCCATCTCCAAGAACGAGGAATTAAGCGAAAGCGGTAAATCATTAAACAATATAAATCAGCGGAACATTAAAATCCAATCCATTGTCACTATGAATTGAATTGACAAAAATCACAAAGCGAGAAACCGTAAAATTGATCCGAAGAACTGGTAAATCTCAAAACATAAATTGATAAATAAATCATTCGATCAAAACTAGAAACAAGAATTAAACTAAGATTTATACGTGTTGTGTCGCTGAAGAGCTTCTGAAGAATCATGGTGAAGAAGAAGCGACAAGAGCTGCTGGAAAAAATGGCGAGAACGGTCACTTATGACTAGTCTTGCGATATATATATAAATTAAAGATGGCGCGGTTCGGAGTGGCGTGAGCTCAAAATACATTCTCGCCTTAAATATGAGCATGGTGTGGGTTCGATATTATGTTGGCATTTGAATGTTTAGGTTTTAATCGCTTTACATGCATGACACGAACAATAGCCACAGTAAGTTTTCCTTGAGAGCGACTCGTGTTAACCTACCACGCCTTCGATTACCTCGTGCGATTGCGAGTAATTTGAGTGTGTTTTTAGCTCGATCACGGATTGTCACGACCCGACTATTTAATTAGGTAATTAACTAAATAATCAGACCGTGATTGGTTTAAAGAAATAAAATTTTCGACAAACGGACGGCATATCCCCTAAAATATAGATAGGCCAACCTGCACAACTGTAATACCCCGATCATTTAAAAACCTAATTATGATATTAATTTCGTAAATTAGAGTATTATTATGATAATTTGATTATTAAAATATCGAATAATGATTTCGATTATTGTTGGAATGATAAATTCCTATGTTTTATTCACAAATAAATGTGAATCTAGAAATACGAATATTTAACGTATTTCAACAGTATTATTTCTACGTCGATTACGTATCGATAATTAAATGCTCGTGATATTTTCTAAGTTTTTAAGCTTATAATTTAATTCCATTATTATTGGAATAGTTTAATAAAGTCATTACAGCTTTATTAAGACCATTTTAAGATGAGTCGATAATTAACGTTTTGAGACATTTCAAACGTTAACGTTTAGTGATGACTTGAGAATCAAGTCTAACGATCAAGGAATTATGATATTTAAATTCCTATGATTATTTTATATAATTAGAATATTATTTAGCATTGAATTAATGCTAGAAAATTTTGGAATAATATTTTGATTATTTATGATTCTCGAAAACCCTAAATCGAGAATTAGGGTTTTCTACCTATGGATTAATTCAATAATTTTTCCTATGATATAATTTATCATCTAGGATATATATTATGCTATATATCTACTTATAGCATGAAAATAAAATTTTGGGCATTAAAGGTTGAAAATGCCATGAGTATCCCATGTGTTTTAACATAGGATTATTTTATTTTGATCATCAATTTGTGATATATCTTAAGTGTAGTATTAATACACACTTACCAATTAAGTTGTGTAGATGAAAAATACAATAGCATTTGGTTTATGTAATAGCCAAAATATTTGACAATTGATACAAAATTGGATCTTGATTTTTAATATACTTGATTGCATAAATATTTGGGAAAGAGTGTATCTAATACACTTGAGAAATACATGTAAAATCTGAAAATATTTTCTCTCCATGCCTTTGAAGTCGACGGTATGTAAGCATGAAACAAAATTTAAATTGTTCTCCCAAAAGCTTTATTAAAGCTATGCGAGAGTTAATGAATGTGTAAGGGATATTTTGCATGACATAATCAACTTTGACTAATTTCATTCATTTGTTACTGTGAGAGAGAGCCGAGGGTACATGTTAGTGTGTAGTCTTCATTTCCTTGTATTTGTTAAGGTATATATTAGTCTCAACACACAACACCTTCATTCACACTTCATTTCCTCTCTGCGTGACTCTCCGATGAGAAAACCAAACCCATTTCTTTTCTTTCCTTCTCAATTTACTTGAGCTCTATTAATCCTACAACCGATCGACTCGATAACGAGGTTGAATATCGAACAAGCTTGATAAAACCTAATTTTTCAATAATCCTACGGTTTAAATAATTATTTTTAGCATGTATTAATTGTGTAATAAATCATGCTAGCATGTTATAAGCTTAGAAATTATGTTACATAAGTTAATATGTGCATAGATAATTTATTTCCTAAGCTAAGAAATTTATTTAAATTATTTTGATGATGCTCGAAAATTTCTAAGTATGATTTAAGGTTGGAATGTTGATCTATAGTGTTGTAGGAGTGCATGGTATTAATTTAGAAATTTTGAAATCCTTTTGTTTAACTCTTGGCTAGAGAATGAACTAGGGTTGAACCTTGGTGTATAAATTTTATATGCTTGATATAATAGCATATTGTTGATCTAGGATATTAAATAGGTGATGTAGGAATTTATTAGAATTTTTGAACATATATAGCTAATTTTTCTCCAACCTAGGGCATTATGTTCTATGTTTTATATTGTGTTATTATATGATATTATGATGTATTAGTGCTATATGATAGTATATAAGCATAGTGTAATTTTATAGGATTTTATAAAAATTGTTTGGTTTGATATTCCCCTAAGTAGCCATGAGCTACCTTTGATCATTCTATGGTGTATAGTTTGATTATATTAAACTTTAGGTTATAATTATGATATATATTGATATTGGAACCTTGTGTATAATTATTAAAATTTTTGGAAAATTTATTGGATTATTTTGGACAAAAAAACCGTGACCTATACTATGTATATAAGTGAGTTCCAATTTTTCTATAGTAATATTAATACATATTAATGATCATAGTGTAAAATAATACACTATATGAATTTAGAGGATTTTGGAACAAATTTGGAAATATTTGTGAGATAGTAGTGAGCTATATGTTTTAAATAAGGAATTTTAATTCCTTTTAATCAAGAATAAAAATTTATTATATGTCTAAAATTATATTAGACATAATTGAATTTTGAAAATTATTAAACATAGAATATTATGTTTACGAAGAAGCGTTATATTAAATAACGTTAAAAGCATAAAATAATGCTTAATGTATTAAAGATTAATATTGAAAGAAAATATTAATCAAGTTTATCGATTCGTGAAAATCGAGGATTAAAGCTTTATGAAAAGAAATCGATTGAAAATCGATTTATATTAATTATTCATTAAAATATGTTTATTAAAGTTTTATAACGAAGGTAAAAAGGTTGACTTTCGAAATTAACGTCTGAAATCGTTAGTTAAATACTCTAATCGTGAAAAGCGTATTACTTTTATCTGAATATCTCAATTGTGAGAAAAGATTTCATAATTGAAATCATTTTATTGAATAACGTTATTATCGTTAATTATTTAACCTAAAGGTTAAAATGAGGCGTAGATCATATTACGTCTCCTCAAAACGAGAATTATTTTTATTGAAATACGCGTTGAAGCGGCGTATTAAGATTTATCAAACGTCGAATTATTATTTTATTTATCAAAGTTGAATGAACTTTGAAAATCTCGGCGTGCCAACGTGCTAAGCGTAAATATTTGCGTAAAGGTGGGACGTGAAGGCTCGCACGCAACGAGAAAGATCACGCATACCGAGAATCGGCGTTTAAAAGTCGAGGTGGGCTTTACTATACTCGAGCGATAAATCTTTATCAAATGATTATTTATAATGCTTTATTGCAAGCAATATTTATGAACCGATTTATTTAATTACACCCCAAAATGTTTATGTTTTATGTATGTATCCAATCCATGATTATTGATGCATAATGTTGGGTAGCTCCCACTTTATGACATGCTTGAATTCGTATCCATGTAAGTGCCCACAAGGATGATGGAGAATTCGTATCCTGTGCTGAGATGGCCTGGATTTTGTGCACTGATTATTTGTGACTGTGTGCTGAAAGGGTGCTCGGCCGGTCATGGCATCTGTGAGAGGAGGCCTCATCTCCAGCGTGGGAATTATTGTTGGATGAATTATTGTGGTGGATATGGATCATACATGGGTGGAAAAATGCTAGGCCAAGCGATATTTATGGAAAATGACAGAAAATATTTAGTAAACACGAGTATTTCAAATTAAAACCTCGTGTGTTACTGTGATGGGGCAGAGTAATTCAAAATTGATAAATTATTTTGGCATGAGCCACTGAGTGCATTCTTGTACTCAGCCCTGCATATTTGTTTTTAAATGTGCAGATTGAGCTAGTGATGATGATGGAGCAGAGATGTTGAGTAGTCAGAATCTTTTGGTATTTATTTATTATGTTTGAAAGAAAGAACCATTGGATGCATATCGTCATATATGCATTCACATGCTTTCCACTGCATATTCTGAATATTATTTGTATGTTGATGTTGTGATTGTATCATGCAATTATCGAACATACATTAAAGGAACTTGTAGCCTTTACATCTGTAAATGACTTTTGCCTTGTAAATAAGGTTTGAATTGCTTTTGCCTTGTAAATAAGGTTTGATTATCGAAGTTTGATAAATGTTATTTTGAAATCTTTCGATTATTCTTATTAATTGTTTTGTAATCACTGTTCCAAGCTCCAGTTCTCTCTAATCTGTCCTTTGGATTAGAGGGCCTGTGACAGAGTGGTATCGAGCGGTTTGCTCTTTGAACCTAAACTTTCTTTCAAAGTTAAGTCTAGATTGAGTCACTAGACTTCTAGAAATCATCGACTCGCTCAACACTCCATCACATCCATTTCAACCGGAAAAAGGTAAATTATTTTCTCGTCTTTGAAAATAAAAGTTTGAGATTTATGAATTTGATTTGTTCTTAGATAGAACATTATCGACAAATGATTTATGAATTTGAATTGTTGTCGATAGAACATTATCGACAAATGATTTATGAATTTGATTTGTTGTCGATAGAACATTATCGACAAATGAAATGAGAAAGGTTGTAAATAACCATGATTGATTGATTGAAAATTTTTCGCGAAATGCGTATGTTTAAAACGAGCTATGTTAAATCGTATTTGAAATTTTATTGTTCAATTCTTATGATTGATTTTGATTAATGCCTATGTCATCCGTATGGAACATAGGCGTAATAAGATGCATGATCCTCTTTGAAAAGAACATAGACGAATAAATGTACGAACTTCTCCTTTTCTTTCAAGAACTAAAAGCGAGCTCAAATAAAAACTAAGGCTTTCCACTTCGTTTGAAGTCGACCCGAGATTACCTCGACTCGTGACGGATGATCGCGCCGGCATTGCGCGACTTCAATTGATCCACCACAGCGCCGACACAGGCATTTACTTTGGTGTCAACCTCGACATCCACCTTGAGTTCGGAAAGTTCATCTCGGAAATTCATGACGCCGTATTTCACCTCGGCAAATCCACTTCGAAAAGTCGACCTCGATTACGACTAATACGAGCTCGGCCAGTATCTCAAGTTCGGCAATTCATTTCGATTGACCAGCTGACTACCTTGTCACCTCGTCACCTCGACAGCTCACCTCGTCACCTCGGCAAGCTCACCTCGGCGAGTTCACCTCGTCAGCTCGGCAAGCTCACTTCGGCAACTCACCTCACCTCGGACAGTTCACCTCGGCGAAGGCGGACTGCTTTGTGCAGTGATTTTATTTTGCTCCGTTCTCCTTCGTTTGAACTTCAATTTGCGCACGGTTTTCTCCTACATACACCTAACACACTGTGCTACATTTCTTATGAAGAACCGAACCCCTTTTTCCTTCTCAAAAAGTCACGAGAGTCAGTACAGTTCACCTCGGCAAAGGCGAACTGCTTTGCGCAGTGTTTTTGTTTGGATCAGTTCTCTTTCATTCGGACTCCGAATTGCGTACGGTTTTCACCTACGTACTCCTAACGCACTGTGATATATTTCTTATGAAGGGAAGATCCCCTGTTTCCTTCTCCATAAATTACAAGAGCCAGTAGAAGCTAGCTCATAGTTATATAGAACTAGAATTTAGTTATATGATAAGATTTTTTTTATGGTGCTAGATAGCAAGTTTCTTAGTATGGTAGGTGATCGCTCCCTTTTTCACACGTAAAAGGTGTATATAGAAGGTAAGCAGATTATCGTATCCACAGGGATTGTAATACGAAAACACAGAAGCTAGCTCAACGATAATTTATTATTATTCAAGCACAAATTTGGGTTTGGAAGGCTTTAGGGCTTCGGAAATTAATCCAAAGCAGAGGTAACAAAGCAGAAAATAAAAGAAAGCAATAAAATCACGGATGATAAAACAGATAAGAAAGACTAACCCTAGGGATGCATAAATCCTATCCACAACGTATGTTTATCCTGTTCCTATTAGCCAATTTTAATCCAGACAAGATGGAAGATCACATATATAACCAACAACTTCTGTTATGACAATTGCGGCTGTAGATTACTAGTTTTGCCTATTACTGTTACGTCTCTAGGTGAAAACAAGCAACTCCAAACAGATCACAAAGAATATGCTTCCTACGAATATCCTATCTCAGCTATGACTCAAGGCTTATTCGTATCATGCATTCAAGATCGATTGACAATTAATACAATTCGTCATTAGCGGCAACTAGATATGCATCAAGATTGATCGAAATTAACACATATAAATAAGCACCAAGAATCATGAATCTATGCGGAAGGTAAATAGAGATAACGGGAATCACAACATATAGGATCGGATCATGCAAACCCAGGATTAGAGCGGAAAATTACCTAGACATAATAAGCGGAATAAAATACGAAAAAAAATGAAAGCGGAAAATAAATATATAAAACCCGTGATGAGCGTTGGATGAACAATGGTTGGTCTTGAATCGATCCCAAGCGATAAGCGGAAAACAACGGAAAACGATCGGACAAAATGTTCGAATCGATAACAATGAAGAACTAAACTAGAACAATGCGAAATTTAATCTAGAACTAAACCAAAGCTAAAACAAAAGATAAAATTGAAGACAAACTGAATAAAGAGGTGCAGGAGCGTGAGTGCCAAGTTGGGGGCGCGAGGGTGTTGCCATATATATAGGCACACCCCAAACCCTAATTTTTCCTTCTGCCGCTGCGTCTCGCGACCACTCCTCGCGGTCGCTAGGTCGACCGCGAGGTATGTCTCGTGCGCACAATCTTCGCTCGCGGTCGCCTCCTTGCGCTCGCATGGTTTCCTCGCGGCCTGGCTAGCGGTCGCTAGCCTTGGCCGCGAGAAATCGTACAGTGACTTTCTCGGCGCTGGGTCTCGCTCGCGTGCACGAGGTCGCGGTCGCGGCCTCGCTTGGCTTGCCTAGCGGCCAGCCTAGCGACCGCTAGGCTGGTCGCTAAAAACAGGTAATTGTGAGTTTTGACTCGTGCTTCGTTCCTTGCTTCGAATTTCAACATATGGACCTACACAACACCAAAAGAACACCCAGGCGTTATCTTCTAGAAATAGATAAAACATTAAGAATCGATACATAAGCGCACATTAAATGATCTAAACTCATCTTTAAATATCAACAATAAACGTGTAAAATGCACGTTTATCAAACCCCCCAAACTTAAATCTTTGTTTGTCCTCAGACAAAACCAAAACAGAAAGACACAACGAAAAGATCAACGAGCGTAGCAAAGATGATAACCATTCTAAGCCTCAGAAACATATTAACGCTCAAAAACATTAGCGCACATGACGACGTTAGCCAACTCAACACAAACAACCATTGAGGGCAAAAACTCATTTAATTCAACCCTCACAACGGCATGTGTGTAAAATATAGAGGATACACTCAAACTCATAAAGAAATAAAGGACATGTATACACTCACAGATCAATGCAATGCAACATCTTACCATAGGCTTGCCATTTCTTTAATATCTCCACCGCATCAAATGTGTTCAAATAAGGATCAAAAAGGTCTTTTCATAGGTTATATTTTAGGCACATTGGTTAAGGTAGGATAATATATGGCTAAGTGACTCAAAAATATTCCAAGCACCCCCATTTATACTTCTCGACACATATGGACTTTGTCCATTTTCCTCTTCTTTTCCCACGTGCTAAATTGACGTTTTATTCCTCATAAGGTACCTATACTTTGATTAAAGACCCTTTATGCTCAACACACATAGTAAACTTATCATTGCTTTTTCTTTTCTTTTCTAGAGCTTATAGGGTTTATCATTCACAACAAAGGTACTATTCTTCACCACAGATGTATTTCTCTAAAAGTAATTTTTCTCGTCATAACTACATCAAAATTTCAACCCCTTTTGATTCCCATATCCATCCTCACCTCCTATCATCCGGTTAATCGAAAGAATAAGTCTAATAAAAGCTCAAAGAAGGCGACAAATGGTATACATCATCGGGTTAGTGTTTGGGTGAATATGTGGTTAACAAAGATGGCCTTTTATCCTTTCCAAATTCGAAAACACATATTACAGTCTCGACACAGAAAAACGGCAAGTTATAGAAGAGAATCACATGCATGATATCACACAATTAAAAGAAACTGTATCAAGATGTTTATACAGTGAAGCTCAAGTCTCACGGGTTAAGCAAATGGTGAAAAACAACAAGTTTAAGCAATCTCAAGTCGTTCATGCGTCATTTTCTAACATATCATGTGCACTATCATTAAATTTCACAAAAATTTCTATCGTCATTGGCCACATGGATTAACACACTTCATTTAACTCGTTGATCGGCGAATCAACAAGAAAAGAAAGACAAAAGACCCGACAAAAGCTCCAACATATAATAACTTAACAAAACAACGCAAAACATAACAAGGACTCTCAATCACATCACACTCGACCACTCCCCCAAACTTATTGTCAGCGATGTGCAATGGAGGCAATCATGTTTGCGAAAGAAGTGATTGGGAGACCGTACCTCATATGTTGCGCTACTCCGTGATCGATAGAATCCTCACCATTGATGATATACATTGGGACTTAAAACAAACAAACAAGACACAAGAAAACAACGAAAACAAAGAAAAACAAAACAAAAGACATAAAGCACGTAAAATGTTGGGTTACCTCCCAACCGGTCTTTGGATTATCGTCGCTAGCTCGGCGTTACCTCTTATCAATCGGCGATTTGGCAGCTGTGGTCTTTCAAACTTCAATTTGCCCTTGTACTTGGCATTGACAACGGACCACCAATTGGCACAACAATTTCTTCCACAAAGCTTGAGCGAATCACTCGGATTTTTATGCGAGTCCACTTCTTCCTTGCATCATGCCGTCGATTGGGCAAGTACCCTCTAGCGCGCGGCGTGTGCGGCGGCGGCAGTCGTGATCGAGTAGCAATCTTTCGACTTTTCACTATCATGTTGCTTGATGGCGTCATATATGAAATCTTGAGCTCCTCATCGTTAACACGAAGCGTGAGATTACCTTCACACGTCAATCAAAGCACGACCGGTTGCTAGAAAAGGTCGCCTTGAGATTAGCGGTTGTTGTTTGAATTCGGAATATCTAAAATCACAAAATCGGCGGGAAAAACAATGTCCCTAATTCTCACCAACACATCTTGACGATACCTTTAGGATATGTGGTGACACATCGACCATCATCGATGATATCTTCGTCGGTTTCATCTTTCCTAGGTGCGAGCGGTTGAATCGTTCAAGGCATCAGTTGATGCTCGCCCCCAAGTCGCACAACACATTTGGAAAAGTATGCTCGGCGATCTCGCATTCTAACATAAAGCTGCGGGATCCTTTTGCTTTAGAGGAGCTTATACGCAAGACGACCTTGCATTCTTTGGATAGGGTAATTTTTCAAATTTCCCCAATTTCTTCTTTCTTGCAAGCGCGTCTTTTAAAAATTTCATGTATCCGGCATGTTTAGCGGTGCTTCAAAGAGAGTAAATTGATCTCAAATTTTGAAAATCTCTTTGAAGCGAGCAAACTACTCGTCATATTTCGACTTGACTAGTCGACTCGGAAATGGGACCGGAGGAGTGTACGTGCGAGAATTGGATTTTGAGGCTCTTCGCGGTTGACCTCATGACCGCTGGGCAGGTCGCGAGGCGTTTGCTCTGCGCTGCAATCCTTCTTCGCGTTCGAGCTTGCGGGCGTTGGGTCGCTCGCTGACTCTTCATCAGAATACTTCGCGGTCGCGCTTTCGGACGCTGGGTCGCTTGCGAACAAATGCAGGCGCGCACTGTCGATGGCTCGCGGTCGGGGCTCGCGGGCGCGTGCTCGATCGCGAGCCACGTGGGAAAACTCGGGACTCCTCGCGATCGGGCTTGCGGTCGCGAGCTCGGTCGGGAGTTTCTGCTCTAGTTTACTTTCTTGCTCCGTATGGCTCGGGTAAGCTTGTCCACTCCTAAATGCATTTGGCGAAACATTGATTTTGGGTTCACCTCCTTATTACTCGGAAATTTGCCCATCTTTTGTAGTGCATTCAAGTATGCGGCTACTTGACCAATCGATTTTCAAACATCTTTACGTGTTTACCCATAGCCGTCGATCGACTCGAAATGAGTTATTTTACGCCGGTCACGCTTATAAATTCACTCTGTTGAGTCGCCATCTATTGCCCATATCTTCTAAACTTGGCTTCTTGGCTCTTGGATCATACCATTCGCACCGTGAAGCCACCGGAGGTTGTTGGAAGTTGTTGGGGTTGGCATCGAGAAATTTGGATGATTTACATTATTCGGATGGTATCTTGGATTGTCCCAGGGCAGTTCTTTTGATTGATGAAAATGGCGTCCTCCGTTTCGATCGACTCTTCAAGAGGTGATTTGCTTCATTAGTTCATCATATCTCGAGTCGACCTCTCGGCCCTTGCCTTAACCATGGCGTCCTCTCCGTCGGCCATTGATAGTTGTTGGCGACCATCTCTCTAAAATGCGGCTCGCCTTGTCTACTTGTCGGTTCGACAAACAGCCCTGCCGATGCATCCACTATGCTCCTTGTCGAAATGTCGATCCACCTGTAGAAGCTGCGTGATCTGCTTGCTCCTTGGAGAATCCATCTTTGTGGGCATCGCCTCAATAGACCTCTGAATCTCTCCCATGCCTCGAATAGAGATTCGTCGTGGTTTTGGCAAAATGGGAGATTTGGCGATGATCTTCAAGCTTTCATTGGCGGAAAATATTTCGAGAGAAACTTCTATAAAGTTTCCCCAAGTGTCGATGCCGATTCGGTCCAAACTCTTGAACCAATCTTTAAATGCAGGCTGTGACAAACCGAACATGCGCATCCGGATCGTGTCTTGTGGCACCTATTACATTTGATGGTGTCACAAATATCGAAAAGGTCTCGAGATGTGCATTCGGGTCTTGATGACTCCTCCCCAAACTGCTCTCCTTGGACCATCTTGATCGGGGCGGCTTGACTCAAAATTGTTTGCATCCACGTGCGGGCCCCATCCGCCTCCTTGGGCTGATTCGGTGGGAGGTCGGTACATAAAATTCAGCGATCGCGTCTGGGGTAGGGACAAGGAGTCCTATATTCGCCATCACGGTGTTGCATCTCTGAAATCGGCTAACATGCGTGCGACTTGCTCGGGAGGAATGCCCGGATTACGTGGATTAGGCGCCATTGCAGCCCGTCTCTTCTCTCGTCCTCTTCTCCTTTGAGAGCTTTCGATCTCGGGATCTAGTAATATTTCGGGAGGTCCACGAGATCTTGTGCGCATAAACTACACGAGAAAAGAGAATTTAGCTCACAGTAACAATAAATAAATAATATAATATATAACTTGAATTAATAAATCCAAATCGTCAAATTATTCCTATGCAATCTTAACAATCCCGATATGGCGTAAAATTTGATCATTCCCTTTTCCACGAGGGATTATGTCTGGCTCTGAAGCTAGCTAAGCGATAATTTATTATTATTGAAACCTGATTTGGGTTTGGAAGGCTTTGGGGCTTGAAATTAATCAGCGAGAGGAAACAAATCGAGAAAATAAAAGAAAGCAATAAAATCACGGATGATAAAGCAGATAAGAAAGACTAACCCTAGGGATGCATAAATCCTATCCACAACGTATGTTTATCACATTCCTATTAGCCAATTTTAATCCGAGACAAGATGGAAGATCACATATATAACCAACAACACATTATGACAATTGCGGTGTAGATTACTAGTTTTTCCTATTCTTTATTCGTCTAGGTGAAAACAAGCAACTCCAACAGATCACAAAGAATATGCTTCCTACGAATATCCTATCTCATTTCGACTCGAGGCTTATTAGTATCATGCATTCAAGATCGATTGACAATTAATACGATTCACGTCGTTAGCGGCAACTAGATATGCATCAAGATTGATCGAAATTAACAAATATAAATAAGCACCAGAATCATGAATCGATGCGGAAGGTAAATAAAGATAACAAGAATCACAACATATAGGATCGGATCATGCAAACCCTAGGATTAGAGCGGAAAATTACATAGACATAATAAGCGGAATAAAATACGAAAAAACATGAAAGCGGAAAATAAATATATAAAACCCGTGATGAGCGTTGGATGAACAATGGTTGGTCTTGAATCGATCCCAAGCGATAAGCGGAAAACAACGGAAAACGATCGGACAAAGCGTTCGAATCGATAACAATGAAGAACTAAACTAGAACAATGCAAAATTTAATCTAGAACTAAACCAAAGCTAAAACAAAGATAAAATTGAAGAAAAACTTAATAAAGAGGTGCGGGAGCGTGAGTGCCAAGTTGGGGGCGAGAGGGTGTTGCCATATATATAGGCACACCCCAAACCCTAATTTTCATACGCATGCGTCTGCGACCACTCCTCATGACCGCTAGGTCGACCGCGAGGTATGTCTTGCGCACAATCTTCGCTCGCGGTTTGCCTCCTTGCGCTCGCATGGTTTCCTCGCGGCACAGCTGGCGGTCGCTAGCCATGGTCATGAAATCGTCTGATGACTTTCTCGTGGGGGTCTCGCTCGCGTGCACGAGGTCACGGTCGTGGCCTCGCTTGGCTTGCCTAGCGGCCAGCCTAGCGACGCTAGGCTGGTCGCTAAAGCAGGCGGTTGTGAGTTTTGGCTCGTGCTTCGTTCCTTGCTTGAATTTCAACATATGGACCTACACATACCAAAAGAATACCCAGGCGATATCTTCTAGAAATAGATAAAACATTAAGAATCGATACATAAGCACATTAAATGATCTAAACTCATCTTTAAATATCAACAATAAGCGTGTAAAATGCACGTTTATCGGTAGAAACTTCTAGCGTCGTTGTATATGAGAATAATTTCCGTATAACATTTATACATTTATCGAGAGGTGTTTGGATTGTTTATACGCTTTATAGACACATCCGGTTTATCCTTTTGCTTAGCGAGACGTTAAGATTATTTTTATACGTGTATCGGATATCTTTATTTAGTTTGACTTTTGATGGTTATGCATGGTGATGGCGGGACTCGACACACCACTAGGCGGAGGCTAGGGACCGAGGGCCACCCTAGCGGAGATTATTCATAGGTACCGTGGTTACGGATGTCTTTGGGGAGATGATCTCGGAGAGTTTCTCATACCTACCTTCGTCATTGGAGGAAGTGAGCGAGCATGGGTGGTGATTTCGATGGCGTGGGCGCCCGACACGGTTCTGGTAGATTGAGAAGATTACATGCGGGAAGTATCGGAGATTATATCTACCGTCTTTGGTGGTGACTATGATCGATAAGCGGATCTACGAGATTTGTAAGCCATTTGACGTCGTCTTACGTATCTGATTGCAGCACGATAGGATCTTACCTCCTCAGGAAGTATCGTGGCGTGACGAGTCACCCGGTGGCTTTACTTGGAGGTACCTCTGATTGGTTGTATCTTGAAAGCGGTTTGGTTGAGCTTGTATACAATGTTTCTGTTACCACTATTACAATCTCTATCTGAATTGAATACTTGATTGCATATATCGTGTCCCTTATCTCATATATAAGTTAGATCATACGGTGTGTAGAAGATCACGAATGCATATGATTGGTCGAGCTTTATGAGATATAAAAGTTTCTTGGTGAGACAACTTAAGGACGAGTTGTCGGTTTGAGGCTGATGATATAGATAAGAAGTGACTTGACTTAGTTGCTTGTCTATCTTTGATGCGTCTCGGCGTATTGAAGGATCACGATGAGATGTGTTCTTCTATCGACCGTCGTGAAGAACCAAGATCTCGATGACTTACGATGATCTAAACCTCGGTAAGGTATTAGGTGAGTATGAGTTCTTGACCATCACTTTGACTTGTTATGGGTGAGGTTATATGTTCTAACCAATTCTCGCATCTTGGGTGGTGGCGATCTTGTATGTCACGCTAGTTATCTGTGTCAGTCACGTATCATTTAGGATGATGGCGTCCCTTAAGGAGCTCAAAGGTTTATTGTACTAAACCTGCGGGTTGAGTTAGCTCAATTACAATAATAAGGTTGAGTGGTGCTTGCTTAAGGAATTAAAGATATTAATTATTTTAAGCGATCGATTGCTATAAATAATTAATGGACGTTCGATATCTTAAATCGGGGATTCGTAATGTCTAAGTGCAAGCCCGACTCAACCGGTAATAAAGGGTAAGTCGGCATTTATTCTCTAGTGGCATGAATGAATGTTTATAAATTAATTTATGTTACAGGTGAACATAAGATAATTAATTTATTTGAGGCCCATCTTTATTCCTTGCATTTGATCCACAGGCTGGCCCGTCTAGGCCCGTAAGCTCTTGGAAATCGGCGCCCTATTGCTCCTATGGCAGATTTTATTCTCTTTATCCTACAAGGATATAATTATATTTATGGGATATGTATAGATCATTTCCTTATGGGACTATGGTAATGCATTATAAATATAAGGTAAGAGATAAAGTCTAGGTTAATGTTCATTAATCCTCATATTATTTTCGAGAATCACAAGCCATTTGTGAGAAATTTTCGAGAGTCTTGAGTGAGCATTGGGTGATTTTCCGAAGCATTCTCCATAGATCGTCCTCACTCGGCGTTGGAGATTGGGCGGCGGGATCTGATCGAAAAGGTCAAAGCACGAGTCCGATCCGTTCGATCCATTCATCTCGTTCCATCGACCTCTTGGATCGAAGGTAAACACGAGAAAACTCCTCGTGTTGCAATTAATTATATAGGCGCATGCTAGGATTATAATCAATGTATGGTGAATTAAATATCGAAGATAGATCCTCGGGCGAGGCTGACATATGTCGTCCTACAATTGGTATCGAGCACGGGATCGAGAATCTTGGCTCTGTTGGATTAATTCACGTTTGATTATTACGTGCGTTTGTTTAGTGCGTTTACATGGTTCATCGTGGCTCGTTTTTGTTTTTGTTGTGTTTTGTTTTCACCACGAGAAAATCCGTGGTTAGATTAGATTTATTTTACGTAAATCTTATCGTAAATGAAAACGAGCAACCGCAAAAGCGAGGCGATGGAGAAAAACGGTCTCGGGTGTCTCGGGCGGTTTCTCACGGCCGAGCCTCGCGGTCGCGAGGGCTATCGCGCGAGGCGCGGGCGGCAGGCGTGCGTTCGCGCTGCGAGATCCTGGCGCCAGCGGCGGCGAGTGGTCGCGAATCGGCCGCGGCTGCGGCGGCGGCGAGCTAGCGGGCGGCAGGCGCGTTTGTCTTGCGAAACCCGGCGCGCGGCGAGACTCACGATCGCGTGTTTGACGGCGGCGGCGACATCTCGGCGGATGTTCGGCGCTCGGCGGAAGGCAGCGCGTGTGCTCGTCGGTCGCGATCGCCTTAGCGACCGCGAGGCTCCGCGAAACGCAGGCGGCGGCGTTACCTGGTTTGGTAGCGCGGCGGGCTTTGCCCTAGTCGCGGCCCGGCCGCAGTTGGGCGACCGGCCCGGACCCGATTTCAAGCCCAGCCCATTTTCGGTCCGTGCCCATGCACGCGAGGCCCATTGTTGAATCGGTCCGTGCCCATACGCGAGGCGTTTTCGAAGTTTAATTACGTACTTTGCATATCTATGTAATAGATTAGGCGAGAATGTGCGGGTTTCATGATTGGGCGCGATGAGCGTTTTATTTTATTTTATCGTTCATATGCATGTAGTGGATGTTTAAATTATGCGGTAGCATGCTATGTATGTTTAAATTACGTTGACAAACCTTTAAGTGTTTTACGTAATTGGATGCGCATAGTAAGCATGCTAGGTTTATCGCGTTTATCAAGCATATTTTAGAATTACTGCGAGCATGTTTAACATGTTGAGTTCTATAGAAAAGCATGCTAGGATTACGTGATCTGCATGGACAAACCTTTTGAATAAAAAGACTAAGCAAGCAAACCCGACAAATTAATTTTTCAAATTAAAATGTCGAGACCTCCACTTTTGATCTCTAAACAAAGTGAGGCCTTGCTTGTGAGTGGCGTCCACTGCGTGGCTTGCTTGCCTTTGTTTATCATAAGTTTGTTAGATGAGATTTCTAAATAAAGATTTTAAATCTATTGAGAAGTGGGAGTTTCATGTGTGGCGATCCACAGCGTTAGCTTGCATGTGCGATTTTCATAAGTTCTCTAGAGATAGATATAAAATGAGATAACAAAAGAATTTGAATTGGAGCGGTATGGTCCAGTGGTATGCCAATTCTAAGAATTCATTTCTGTTTATTAAAATTGTGGTCATTGCTTAGACATCACCTCAAGTACAACTTCCATGAAGTCCCTTCTTGCGATAGTGATGTGGTCTAGTAAGGTCGATCGTTAATTTCATTTGTCATAAGGATAAGTTGACATGGATTGAAATTAAGCGACTAAAAGGTATATTTTAGTGCAGTCGGGGGTTCGTGTATAGCGATCCACAGCGTGGCTTGCATGTGGGATTCCTTGGGCGATTGGAGGTTTCATTAATATTGTTTTATCAAAGGTTACAATATTATTATTCACGAATTATATCGATCGTATGCTTATGTGTTTACATTATCGTTTGAGATATGTCTCTTACGCCGATAATCAATATGCTCGCACAAAATCCGTTATCCGGTCCAAATTTTATCAGTGGAAACAAAACATGGAATATGTTCTTATCGTTGAAGAACACATGTTTGTTCTCACTACTCTAAACCGATGCCCTTCTTGTGGCGTCGACTAATGAAGCGGAGAGTCGGCGGACTTTGGAATAAGTCGAACAATATGGCTAAATGCTATATGATGACTACTATGTCCAAGGCTTGCAGTTCGACATCGATCGATGGTGAGCGCGACGATATTTGGTCGAGTCTCGAGGTAAGTTTGGGCGATCGGATCGGACGATCGCTTCCACACAATGAGAGAAATCTTGGCGTGTAAGATGGAAGAAGGAAGTTCGGTCCATGAACATGTCTCCCACATGACTCATCTCATGGATAGTCTTGATCGGTTGGGAGGAGGTATTGGCCAGTGAAGCAGGTCGATATCATCCTCAATACACCGCCAAGTCTTTTGAGAACTTTCGGCGTAAATCGATCATGAGCAAGACCGAGTTTACATTAGTCGGTTGCTTAATGATCTCGTGGCTGCGGAAGGAGTTATGGGAAAAGGAGCACATGCTCTTGCTAGCACATCTAAGGGCCCAAATTTTCCGTTGCAAAATGGGAAAGAAAAGGGGCACCAAAGGTGGTAGAGCGAGGAAATAGTGGGAGTAATGGGAACAGAGCGTGGTTGCCACCGGGCATGAAGAAGCCAAGGAGAAGGCGAAGTGCTTGAAGTGCGGTGGGCCGGGCATTGGAAGGCCAAGTGCCCTATGCTCGAGGCTCAAGTGCGCCGTTTGCTTTAATGTGAAACATGTTTAGCGACTTGTTCTACCCATTCTTGGGTAGTAGATCTGGCATGGTGATCATGTTTGTTACACCTTGCAAGGGTTCTGCGGACAAGGGAGGCTGTTTGATGGCGAAATAATGATCTCCATAGGCAGCGCGCGAAAGTCGAGGCGATTGCGGTTGGAGATGTTTCTTTATGTTTTGGGACAACAGTTTTAGTTTTGAAAGGCGTTTTATATGTGCGAATTTTAGTGGAACCTTGTTCTGTTTGAAATTATTTACTCATGGATATTATTTATTTTTGATAGTGGTGTTTCTATCATGAAATGACGAAGTTATACGTGTTGGCACTTTATATAATTAAGCTTTATACTATTTACGCAAAACATAATACCTATAACTATGTTGCATCTTCATCAAACCCTAAAAGAGAAAGTTTTCTTAGCAAGATGACACCACTTTTCTCTGGCATCTTAGACTAGGTCACATCAATCTAAATAGGATCAAGGCGGCTAAGAATGGGCGTTGGGTAATCTCACGGTTACTCCGTTCCCGGTCTGCGAATCTGTATAGAAGGTAAGATGTCGACCGGACCCTTAAAGCGAAGGGTTATAGAGCCAAAAAATGTTGGAGTTAGTCCATTCGACTGTGTGGACCGATGTCCACACAAGCTCGTGGAGAATGCAGTATTTTGTCACTTTCATTGGCGATTACTCGAGTGCGGATACATATACCTTCACGCATGTCAGAATGCTTTGAAATTCAAAGAGTTTAAGGCGGAAGTGGAGCGAAGCTAGGTAAAAGTGTCAAGTCATCTGCGTTACGATCGCGGTGGCGAATACCTCGATAACGAGTTTATGGACTATCTAGTGAAGTGTGGGATTACCTCGGTAGCACTTCACGGGCACACCATAGCAAAATGGTGTGTCGAGGCGAAAAAATAGGACTCTTTTAGAAATGGTTAGATCAATGATGAGCTATGCAACATTGCCTATTTCGTTACGGGGGTATGCCTTAGAGGCGGCGACATACTTGCTAAATCTAGTACCAGTCGAGTCGATCGAAAGACCCTTTCGAGTAGTGGTTTGGGCATGAAGCCTGGTTTAAGCCACATAAGGATATGGGGCGATCCGGCACGTGTCTTTGAACAAGAAGGCGACAAGTTGGAGGCTAGATCGGCGCAGGCATTTATTGGCTATCTAGAGGAGCGAAGGTGGTTTATTCTATAGTCTAAGGATCGAGAAGGTCATTATTAGCACTAATGCGATTCTTAGAAGAGGATTATATGAAAATCATAAGTCAAAGTTGAAATCATTCTTGAAAATTAGAAGATAATCGTATTCCACCACCGATTAGGCGAAGGTGCGAGATGTCGAGGCTAGTGGGAGGATCGACACGAGATACTACAAGAAATTGAAGTGGGTCGAGTTCCACTAGAGATACCGACCGTACAATGGTACCTACCCGACAAGTTGTGCAAAATAGAGAACCACAAGTTTACTGCACCCGTTGCCATTGTGCTGTAGAACCTCGTCGTAGTGGGAGGGTTGTTCATCGACCCGAGCGATTTATGTTCGTGGGTGAATCTTGGTTTAGTCGAGAAGCGAGCAGGCGATAATCGACCCATGGACATACTGAGGAGGCGTCTGAATATTGATGCAAGATCATGGCACACGCTATGGACTTAGAAATGGAGTCCATAGCGGCTATGGATGTATATGAAAAAAACCTCTACCGGATGGCGAGGAAGCCATAGGTAGTAAGTGGATATCTGAGGAAGAGATTCGATGGAGGGTTTTGGCTTTCAAAGCGGGCTTGTGTGAAAGGGTACACTCAGTTGAGGGCATCGATTTCGATGAGACCTTTTACGCTGTAGCAATGCTCAAGTCCATCGAATTCTTCTAGCCATAGCAGCCCACTTGAACTAGAGGTTTGGCAAATGGATGTTAAAACCGCTTTTCTAAGCGGTTACCTTGAGGAAGGTAGAGACATCTATATGCGACAACACGAAGGTTATGTGGTAAAGGTGAAGAGCATCTAGTATGGAAGCTTAAGAAGTCCATTTATGGACTTAAGCAAACCTCCGATCATGGAACTTACGCTTTGTGAGGTAGTAAAGTCCTATGGATTTACCACATTGCCTAGCGAGAGTTATGTGTATCGGTTAGATGTCAGCGGTGATGTGGTATTTCTTGCACTTTATGTAGATGACATTCTTCTAGTTGGCAACAACGTGAAGTCTGTTATCGAGGCGTAAAGAGTTGGTTATCCGATCGGTTTCAAATGAAAGACCTAGGAGATCGGCGTACATTCTTGGGATCAAGGTTTACCGATATCGCAAGAAGAAAATGTTGAGCTTATCTCGGGCGTCTTACATTGATCTTGTGATTACTCGTTTTAGTATGCGAGACCGCCAAGAAAGGATTGCTACCTTTCGGACATGGCGTTCCTTTATCTAAGACGCATCACCTATGACCGCAAAGGAGATAGAGGAAATGAGACAAGTTCACTACGCTTCCGCCGTAGGAAGTCTCATGTCTGCAATGCTATGCACGAGGCCGATATCGTCTATCACGGTAGGCATAGTAGCTGAATATCGATCTAACCTGGACAAGCTCATTGGACTGCGATAAAGCATATACTCAAGTACACGAAAGGACTCGAGATTATAGGCTAGTTTACCATGCGAGATAGTCTAATGCCTTTGGGTTATCTGACTCGGTTTCCAAGTGACCGTGATGAGAAAAAGTCGACCTCGGGCTATGTGTTTACCTTGGGAGGTGGGCCGTATCTGGCGGAGTGCAAGCGGCGATGCATTGCGGACTCTACCATGGAAGCGAATATGTAGCAGCCTGGAGGCTTCTAAGGAGGCTGTATGGTTCAGAACTACCTCATGGATCTAGATGTGGTACTGGTTTGCCCAAGAGTATCATAGTTCTTGTGATAACTCGGTGCGATGTGCAAACTCGAAGGAACCACGGACCCACAAGGCGACCAAACACATAGAGAAAGTACCATGTCATACGAAAATCGTTAGGCGGTGGCGTCTTGATTGAAAAGATTGATCTGACGGAAAATCTAGTGGATCCATTCACGAAGAGCTGCCGCAAAAGTCTACGATGGACACGTTAGAGGATTTGGATTAAGCTTGATGACACCCACTTAGAAAGGAAACTTTTGTATAAGTGGGAAAAGCAAAGTGATGGTTGTTAGTAATAGCTAGTAGAGACACATTGTATACTAAAGTTTGCTTTAGTATAAGTGGGAGATTGTTGGTTGTATCTTGAAAGCGGTTTGGTTGAGCTTGTATACAATGTTTCTGTTACCACTATTACAATCTTCTATCTGAATTGAATACTTGATTGCATATATCGTGTCCCTTATCTTATATATAAGTTAGATCATACGATGTGTAGAAGATCACGAATGCATATGATTGGTCGAGCTTTATGAGATATAAAAGTTTCACGGTGAGACAACTTAAGGACGAGTTGTCGGTTTGAGGCTGCGATATAGATAAGTGACTTGACTTAGTTGCTTGTCTATCTTTGATGCGTCTACGGCGTATTGAAGGATCACGGTGAGATGTGTTCTTCTATCGACCGTCGTGAAGAACCAAGATCTCGGTGACTTACGATGATCTAAACCTCGATAAGGTATTAGGTGAGTATGAGTTCTTGACCATCACTTTGACTTGTTATGGGTGAGGTTATATGTTCTAACCAGATTCTCGCATCTTGGGTGGTGGCGATCTTGTATGTCACGCTAGTTATCATGTCAGTCACCGTATCCGTTTAGGATGATGGCGTCCCTTAAGGAGCTCAAAGGTTTATTGTACTAAACCCTGCGGTTGAGTTAGCTCAAGTACAATAATAAGGTTGAGTGGTCTTGCTTAAGGAATTAAAGATATTAATTATTTTAAGCGATCGATTACTATAAATAATTAATGGACGTTCGATATCTTAAATACGGGGATTCGTAATGTCTAAGTGCAAGCCCGACTCAACTTGGTAATAAAGGGTAAGTCGGCATTTATTCTCTAGTGGCATGAATGAATGTTTATAAATTAATTTATGTTACAATTTGAACATAAGATAATTAATTTATTTGAGGCCCATCTTTATTCCTTGCATTTGATCCACAGGTTGGCCCGTCCGAGGCCGTAAGCTCTTGGAAATCGGCGCCCTATTGCTCCTATGGCAAGATTTTATTCTCTTTATCCTACAAGGATATAATTATATTTATGGGATATGTATAGATCCTTTCCTTATGGGATTATGGTAATGCATTATAAATATAAGGTAAGAGATAAAGTCTAGGTTAATGTTCATTAATCCTCATATTATTTTCGAGAATCACAAGCCATTTGTGAGAAATTTTGAGAGTCTTGAGTGAGCATTGGGTGATTTTCGAAGCATTCTCCATAGATCGTCCTCACTCGGCGTTGGAGATTGGGCAGCAGGGATCGATCCGGAAGGTCAAAGCACGAGTCCGATCCGTTCGATCCATTCATCTCGTTCCATCGACCTCTTGGATCGAAGGTAAACATGAGAAAACTCCTACGTGTTGCAATTAATTATATAGACGCATGCTAGGATTATAATCAATGTATGGTGAATTAAATATCCAAGATAGATCCTCGGGGCGAGGGCTAGACATATGTCATCCCTACAACCTCGTCGAGTGGACTCGGTAATACCCAGATTCCTTGAGGATGAGGGCAGGCTCGCAGAGGTAGAGAGAGCGTCTCGGCCCAGAGCTTTGGGAATGCCAGTGTTTCCCCCGTTGTCGGTTGGACACCCCATCCACCCACCGCTCCCGATCTTGCCACCCATGACAGCGCCTGCACCGCCAGCTGAGCCGTACCGACAGACGGCCAAGATGAGGGTATCAGACGCTCGTGATGACCTCAGTCCGATCCGTGATATTCCTATGGTTGGGGATGATGGCGCGGGACCATCCAGAGTGCGCCGCCGTGAGGAAGACTCAGATGATGACGACTCGGATGACGACTCCGATGATGATTCAGACGATGAGGAAGATCCTGAGGAGGATCAGTATGACGATGAGTGATACACTTGATGACCAGCCTAGCTAGAGTTTAGTCCGTATGTATATAGTTCTGTATGTGTGTAAATTGCTTTTGTATTTGAAAAAGGGAAGTGAACACTTATATTTTGTATTATTATGTAATCCCGTATGTTGTTATACGGGTTAAGCTTTTGAAATGCCATCTTATGTACATTATCCCTTTTGTATTAACTGTTTGTACAAAATAGTCCTCTTTGAGGCACAATTTTCTGATATATATATATATATATGATACCCCGAAGCGGGCTTTTGCGGCAAAAATGATTATTGTGATAAAGATGAATGGCTTGGTTTAAAGCTGCTTTACAAAAGGATTGTATGATGATATTATATATGTTATTTGTGAAAATGATTTTCAATATTTATGTTGTGTTTGAACAACGAAATGCATGAAGAGATCATGCTCAAAGAGGTAGGGAAGGGGAAGAGGTAGAGGCGGAGGAAGAATTCTGTGCAGAACACGCTAATATACCACAACCACCACCACCTCCACCCGATCGTGGGATCGAGGAATTATTTCTTAAGCGAAACCCACCTTCTTTTGATGGGAAAGGAAGCCGGATAATGCCGAGCAATGGATAAGGGCTATGGAAAGGATCTTTGATTTTCTTGATGCAGTAGCAGGGCGGTCTGTATTACATTTCAACAGCGGGACTTGCCGATTTTTGGTGGGAAGCTTGACGGAAGATCTTCTTGCGGGATCGGATGAATGAGTTCATTTGGGAAGAATTTAAAGGGGCGTATGAAATACGTTCGAAAAGTTATCGGAAAAAGAAGGAACAAGAATTTTATAATGCGAAGCGAGGAGAGGATGTCGTGACGATTACGATCGCATTTTCTGCGATATGTCGAGATATGCCCACGATCAAGTGAATACGGATATGAAGATGGCGAGAAAAATTTAGAGTGCGGATTGAGATCGAGATAAGAATGTCTCTAGCCATCCATGGAGATCGACTTACAGAAGCTCTCGGACGAGCTTTGGACATAGAAGCGACTATGTCGGAAGAAAGCAGTTCAAACACGGACATCGAATACGGGGGACAAAGGAAGAGAAGTGGGAAGGAAATTTCGATGTGATGGCAGGGAAGTTTTGAGAATACGAATAGCAAGCGGCCGTGGCAAAATCTGGTACCACAAGGCGGGGATGGAAGAAGCGGTCTTTTCCTCCGACGGTAGGACCACAAGCGGCGAGGACAACTCCTTGCCAAGTGCCAAAATTTCACAAAGGAGTTTGCCATTTGGTAAATTGCTTTAAGTGCGGAATGAAGGGTCATTCATAAGCAGTTGCCGGGGATACACAGGGGACGGTGGGAAGGCCAATCACCTGGCAATGCCCAACCCCTCGAGGCTATCTAGTTTCAGCCCCCCCGCAAAACAACCACCACAACAACAATGGCAACAACCTCAGCGACAGCGACAACGACAACCACCGCGGCGGGCGTAATCAGCGACAACGCCAACAACAGCGGCCACAACAAAATCAGCGAGACAAGGGCCCGTCGGCCTCGGCCGGCTCAAGCGAGCATATGCTGCAGGAGCAAAATGAACAAAACCGAAAAACTGGCGGTATGGGAACACTTCTCAGCGTACTTGTTATACTTTTGTTCGATCACGGTGCATCGCATTCTTCGTAGCAAGAACATGTGTAGATCTATTGGAACTTAGATGCGAAAAAGCAAATCGGGATATGAGAATCTCTAACCCATAGGAGGATTATGACATTACTCATATTTGCTCGAACTAGAGTTGAACTTAGGATCACTTAAGGTTCGACAAATAACTTAAACATAATACCCATGGGTGATGTAGATATAATTTTGGGAATGGATTGGTTAGCGAGAAAATCATACTACGATCACGTGTAAAGAAAGGAAAATTTCATTCCATTTTCACGGGCGAAGCTACAAGCTTTACGGGATCGACATGGGAAAGAAAATTTCGATTATATCCGCTGTTGAAGGCAAAAGAATGATAAGCGAGAAAGGAAGTCGGGCATTCCTTGTTTATCGAATGGGAGGATAAAACCGAGATAAAGATCGAAGATGTGGAAATGGTTAGGAATTCCCGGATGTCTTTCCCGAAACTTTACAGGATTACCCTCGACGGTGGTTGGAATTCACCATCGACACGGGCGGGATCGACTCAACGTCGAAGGCACCGTCTGAGAATGGCTCCAAGGGAACTCGAAGAATTTAAAATACAAATTCAAGAGCTGTTAGACCTAGGTTTCATCAGACCTAGCGTCTCACCGTGGGGAGCGTCGGTCTTATTCGTCAAAAAGAAAGATAGTTCCTTAAGGATGTGTATCGATTATCGGGAACTAAATAAATTGACGCTTAAGAACAAATATCCGCTGCCAAGGATTGATGATCTGTTTGACCAGCTGCGAGGAGCAAGCGTATTTTCAAAGATTGATCTTAAATCGGGATACCATCAGCTCAAAGTGCGACCGGGGATATATCGAGGCGGCATTCCGAACTAGATACGGGCACTATGAGTTTGTAGTTGTGCCGTTTGGACTAACCAATGCGCCTGCAGTATTCATGGATCTCATGAATAGATTGTTCCATCCATACCTTGATAAATTTGTCCTAGTCTTCATAGACGACATTCTCATCTATTCGAAAAATGAAGACGAACACAAGGAACACCTCAGGACAGTGCTGCAAACTTTGAGAGATGAACAACTTTTGCTAAGTTTAGCAAATGTGAATTTTGGCTAAAGGAAGTGATGTTCCTTGGACACATTGTGTCAGCCGAAGGGATTAAAGTTGATCCGGCAAAAGTAGAAGCGGTCGAGAATGGAAATCGCCAAAGACACAAAATGAGATTAGAAGTTTCTTGGGATTAGCGGGTTACTATCGGAGACTCATTGAAGGATTCTCAAAGATAGCAAGACCAATAACCAAATTACTCGAGAAAGGATTTAAATTCACATTGGTGATGAGTGTGGGCGAATTTCAGGGCGCTCAAAGAAAAGTTAACTCTTGCCTGTATTAGCGGTTCGAAGCATATAAAGAATCGTGGTCTATCTGAGATGCTTCCAAAATGGATTAGGCGTGTGTTAATGCAAAATGGAAAAGTGATAGCCTATGCATCTCGACAACTAAGACCGCATGAATTGAATTACCCAACACATGATGCGGAACTAGCGGCGATGGTACATGCCCTAAAGATATTGAGACATCATCTCTACGGAGTAAGATGTGAAATCTTTACCGATCATAAAAGTTTGAAATATTTTTTCGAGCAGAGAGATCTAAACATGAGACAAAGGAGATGGCTCAAATTGGTAAAAGACTACGACTGTGGTATAAACTATCACCCGGGCAAGGCGAACGTTGTAGCCGATGCCTTGAGTCGTAAGAGTCAAAACAAATTGGGATGTCTCTTCACAAATGAAGAAAAACTCGTTGAGGAGTTTGAAAGGATGAAGATCGAATTGATTGAACAACCAGAGACGATCACGAGTCGTATTGCTACACTCACATTGACGTCTGACTTAAGGAAAAGAATCCTTGAAGGACAAAGGATGGAGGAAAAGTTAGAAAAGCAAGAGCGAGTAAGGGCGGAAGGGTGAAGAATTTTCAAGCACCGAGATAATGCTTTATTATTTGAAGGAAGGTTGTGTATCCCGACAACAACAATCTTGAATGAAATCATGAGTGAAGCTCATGACACACCTATCTGACCCGACCGAGCGATACTAAAATGTACCAAAATTTGAAGAAAAAGTTACGGTGGGAAGGTATGAAAAGAGACATAGCCTCTTTTGTAGAAATGTTTGTCTTGCTTGTCGATAAGTAAAAGCATTACACCAATGTCCTTACGAGCTACTGACCTTTGGAAATACCAGTGGAAATGGGAAGATATAGCTATGGATTTTATTACGGGTTTACAAAAGTCTAAAAGAGGAACAACTTGCTATATGGGTAGTAGTGGACAGACTCACCAAATGTGCACATTTTACGCAATTCATTACACACGGATCTAATAAGCTAGCCAGTGTATGTAAAAGAAATTATGCGCTACATGGAGTGCGAAAACTATCACATCGGATGAGATTCAAAGTTCACTTCAAGATTACGGACTAGCTTGCAAAAAGAATTGGGCGAAGTTAAATTTCGGCCTGACTTTTCACCCTCGGACCGATGGACAATCGGAAAGGACGATCAAACACTCGAAGATATGTTGAGAGCGGTAGTATTGGATCGAGGTGCAAAATGGGAAGAGGTTTTACCTCTCATGAATTTTCCTACAATAATATTTATCAGCGACGATCGATATGGCCTCGTATGAAGCTTTATATGGAAGAAAATGCCGATCACCGCTTTCTTTGGGATGAAGTGGGTGAAAGAAGAATCTTAGGGCTGACGCTATAAGCGAAATGATTGAGATCGTTAAGCCAAATTAGGCAAAGAATAAAAGAAGCTCAAGATGAGCGAAAGTCTTATCTTGTCTGGCGTGAATCGAGCTACATTTCAAAATGGAGATAAAATCTTTTGAAAGTCTCTCCATCTAAAGGGATTATAAGGTTTGGAGTAAAGGAAAGTTAAGACCCGTTTTATTGGACCATATGAAATCCTAGAAAGAATAGGCCCAATCGCCTATAGGTTGGCTCTTCATGAGTTTGGGAAGCGTACACAATGTTTTCACGTGTCACAACTCGGAAAATGCGTGTGCGATCCGAAGCATGTGATCCGTTAAGGCGGCGTGATCCTCAATCCAGATATGAGCTATAATGAAGAACCTACGGCTATTCTAGACCACAAGGTTTAGCAATTGAGAAACAAGTCGATTCCACTAGTCAAGGTGCTGTGGAAACATCATGGACAAGAGGAAGCCACGTGGGAGCTTGAGGACGCAATGAAAGAAAAATACCTTGATCTCTTATGAGGTATGTAAATTTCGGACGAAATTTCTTTAAGGGGGGTGGAATGTAATACCCCGATCATTTAAAAACCTAATTACGATACTAATTTCGTAAATTAGAGTATTATTATGATAATTTGATTATTAAAATATCGAATAATGATTTCGATTATTGTTGGAATGATAAATTCAATGTTTTATTCACAAATAAATGTGAATCTAGAAATACGAATATTTAACGTATTTCAACAGTATTATTTCTACGTCGATTACGTATCGATAATTAAATGCTCGTGATATTTTCTAAGTTTTTAAGCTTAGAATTTAATTCCATTATTATTGGAATAGTTTAATAAAGTCATTACAGCTTTATTACGACCATTTTGAGATGAGTCGATAATTAACGTTTTGAGACGTTTCAAACGTTAACGTTTAGTGATGACTTGAGAATCAAGTCTAACGAACAAGGAATTATGATATTTAAATTCCTCTGATTATTTTATATAATTAGAATATTATTTAGCATTTAATTAATGCTAGAAAATTTTGGAATAATATTTTGATTATTTATGATTCTCGAAAACCCTAAATCGAAATTAGGGTTTTCTACCTATGGATTAATTCAATAATTTTTCCTATGATATAATTTATCATCTAGGATATATATTATGCTATATATCTACTTATAGCATGAAAATAAAATTTTGGCATTAAAGGTTGAAAATGCAGTGAGTATCCCATGTGTTTTAACATAGGATTATTTTATTTTGATCATCAATTTGTGATATATATTAAGTGTAGTATTAATACACACTTACCAATTAAGTTGTGTAGATGAAAATACACTAGCATTTGGTTTATGTAATAGCGAAATATTTGACAATTGATACAAAATTGGATCTTGATTTTAATATACTTGATTGCATAAATATTTGGGAAAGAGTGTATCTAATACACTTGAGAAATACATGTAAAATCTGAAAATATTTTCTCTCCCATGCAATTGAAGTCGACGACGGTATGTAAGCATGAAACAAAATTTAAATTGTTTATCCCAAAAGCTTTATTAAAGCTATCAAGAGTTAATGAATGTGTAAGGGATATTTTGCATGACATAATCAACTTTGACTAATTTCATTCATTTGTTACGTGAGAGAGCCGAGGGGTACATGTTAGTGTGTAGTCTTCATTTCCTTGTATTTGTTAAGAGTATATATTAGTCTCAACACACAACACCTTCATTCACACTTCGTTTCCTCTCTGTGACTCTCTCGATGAAAAAACCAAACCCTTTTCTTCTTCTTTCCTTCTCAATTTACTTGAGCTCTATTCATCCTACAACCGATCGACTCGATAACGAGGTTGAATGTCGAACAAGCTTGATAAAACCTAATTTTTCAATAATCCTACGGTTTAAATAATTATTTTAGCATGTATTAATTGTGTAATAAATCATGCTAGCATGTTATAAGCTTAGAAATTATGTTACATATGTTAATATGTGCATAGATAATTTATTTCTAAGCTAAGAAATTTATTTAAATTATTTTGATGATGCTCGAAAATTTCTAAGTATTATTTAAGGTTGGAATGTTGATCTATAGTGTTGTAGGAGTGCATGGTATTAATTTAGAAATTTTTGAAATCCTTTTGTTTAACTCTTGAAAACTGCCGAGAATGAACTAAGGTTGAACCTTGGTGTATAAATTTTATATGCTTGATATAATAGCATATTGTTGATCTAGGGTATTAAATAGGTGATGTAGGAATTTATTAGAATTTTTGGACATATATAGCTAAATTTTCTCCAAATGGCCGAGACCTAGGGCATTATGTTCTATGGTTTATATTGTGTTATTATATGATATTATGATTTATTAGTGCTATATGATAGTATATAAGCATAGTGTAATTTTATAGGATTTTATAAAAATTGTTTGGTTTGATATTCCCCTAAGTAGCCGTGAGCTACCTTTGATCATTCTATGGTGTATAGTTTGATTATATTAAACTTTTGGTTATAATTATAATATATATTTATATTGGAACCTTGTGTATAATTATTAGAATTTTTGGAAAATTTATTGGATTATTTTGGACAAAAAAACCGTGACCTATACTATGTATATAAGTGAGTTCCAAATTTTTCTATAGTAATATTAATACATATTAATGATCATAGTGTAAAATAATACACTATATGAATTTAGAGGATTTTTGGAACAAATTTGGAAATATTTGTGAGATAGCCGTGAGCTATATGTTTTAAATAAGGAATTTTAATTCCTTTTTAATCAAGAATAAAAATTTATTATATGTCTAAAAATTATATTAGACATAATTGAATTTTTGAGAATTATTAAACATAGAATATTATGTTTACGAAGAAACGTTATATTAAATAACGTTAAAAGCATAAAATAATGCTTAATGTATTAAAGATTAATATTGAAAGAAAATATTAATCAAGTTTATCGATTCACGTGAAAATCGAGGATTAAAGCTTTATGAAAAGAAATCGATTGAAAATCGATTTATATTAATTATTCATTAAAATATGTTTATTAAAGTTTTATAACGAAAGGTCAAAAGGTTGACTTTCGAAATTAACGTCTGAAATCGTTAGTTAAATACTCTAATACGTGAAAAGCGTATTACTTTTATCTGAATATCTCAATTGTGAGAAAAGATTTCATAATTGAAATCATTTATTGAATAACGTTATTATCGTTAATTATTTAACCTAAAAGGTTAAAATGAGGCCGTAGATCATATTACGTCTCCTCGAAGCACGAGAATTATTTTTCTTGAAATACGCGTTGAAGCGGCGTATTAAGATTTATCAAACGTCGAATTATTATTTTATTTATCAAAGTTGAATGAACTTTGAAAATCTCGAAAAGTGTTCCAACGTGCTAAGCGTAAATTTTTGCGTAAAGGTGGGACGTGAAGGCTCGCATAACGAGAAAAGATCACGCATATCGAGAATCGGCGTTTAAAAGTCAAGGTGGGCTTTACTATACTCGAATTGATAAATCTTTATCAAATGATTATTTATAATGCTTTATTGCAAGCAATATTTATGAGCCGATTTATTTAATTACACCCCAAAATGTTTATGTTTTATGTATGTATCGATCCATGATTATTGATGCATAATGTTGGGTAGCTCCCACTTTATGACATGCTTGAATTCGTATCTGGTAAGTACCCACAAGGATGATGGAGAATTCGTATCTGTCTTGAGATGTCTGGATTTTGTGCACCGATTATTTGTATTGTGTCTTTGAAAGGGTGCTCGGCCGGTCATGGCGTCTGTGAGAGGAGGCCTCCTCTCCAGCGCGGGAATGATTGTTGGATGAATTATTGTGGTGGATATGGATCATACATGCGTGGAAAAATGCTTGGCCAAGCGATATTTATGGAAAATGATAGAAAATATTTAGTAAACACGAGTATTTCAAATTAAAACCTCGTGTTATTCTTGTGATGAAAGCGAGTAATTCAAAATTGATAAATTATTTTGGCATGAGCCAGAGTGCATTCTTGTACTCGACCGCATATTTGTTTTAAATGTGCGATTGAAATTTGTGATGATGATGGAGCAGAGATGTTGAGTAGTCAAAATCTTTTGGTATTTATTTATTATGTTTGAAAGAAAGAACCCTTGGATGCATATCGTCATATATGCATTCACATGCTTTCAGTGCATATTCTGAATATTATTTGTATGTTGATGTTGTGATTGAATCATGCAATTATCGAACCTACATTAAAGGAACTTGTAGTCTTCTGAGATGTAAATGACTTTTGCCTTGTAAATAAGGTTTGAATTGTTTTTGCCTTGTAAATAAAGTTTGATTATCGAAGTTTGATAAATGTTATTTTGAAATCTTTCGATTATTCTTATTAATTGTTTTGTAATCACTGTTCCAAGCTCCAGTTCTCTCTAATCTGTCATTTGGATTAGAGGGGCTGTGACAACAACAGCCAACAACGAACAACAAACGACAATAACAAACGAGGTTACAGCCTCAACAACAAGTGCACAAGCATTTATAAGTATTTACAAGGTTATTCCCAAAAGTATATTTCAAGTAGCAGAGTCAACAACGGAAGAGTAGTGAATGTCATGTATAAAGACATGACATCTGGGCATAACTAATCAAAAGAAAAGAAAAGACCCAGCTCAGCTCCAATGTCCGCATCCCTTCCACGCTCAACCTGCACCACACAGAAAACACATTTGCGGGCATGAGTATCAGAAAGTACTCAGTGGGTAATTGTCAAAACGTTAACTTTCAAAACTTTAATCAATAGCTGACTGATTTTGCTTAACACAGAAGTTGAGAAGACAACCTGTGTAAGTATTTCATGAAAGTAATTCATTATTATGTCACATCACATTCACATTTTATAACATACCAACATCACATACCCGTGTTGGTCTCGAAGGTTACCAACCACGGTCATACCCTATCTACGTCATTCGGTAATGGGAAGTAGGCATCCTCCCCAATACCATGACCGGCCTACATTTGCAAGCTCACGGCCATAAACCTGTGCATATTATAAATCATTTTCTACCGTAGATAGGTCAATTACCGTCATACCCACAATGTGGTAAATCAGTCATTATCAACATACCCACAATGTGGTAATTTAAACATTCTTACAATAGTAATACATTTGAAACATAACATTTAACTTTGTTAGAAAATAATTTAAGAATCATTACCCACCTGATACTGTTCACTCTAATACGCCTTCTTCTTCGTCTTTCAGTTCTCTATTTCCTTTGCTTGTTCCTTGTAAAATAAGATAATTGTTGAACTTAGCAAACCTTCTTTTTCACTTGAACATATCACATCTCAATCTTAGTCCTACCCAAATCTAAGATTAGGTTAGGCTTATTGCATCCCTTCGTAACTTATTCTTTAATAAACTTTAATCTTAGAAAATCACATAACATGCCATAATCAAATAAATTAAACAACTTATACTTAGTTCCATCAATGAATAATAATTTACCTTAACTCAAGGCAATCAAGTGAATAAATTCCACTTAAACACTTATCATAAGTTCACCAATTCAATCCTCAAAACATCTTATTAATAAACAAATTCTAAAGAAATTTCGACAGAGTAACTTTTATAAAATGAATCGTCATTTCAATCCAAAATCAACCAAACTCATCCAAACTTCACCGAATCATCACCATACGTCTCAATACACATTTAACAACTTAAAACAAGTTCAAATTCATCCATTCATACCATCATTATATTATGCCCTTCAACCATGTATATAGGCAATTTCAAGAATTTCACCATCCACCATCCATTTAATATCAAATAACTCACATTCATACTTATTTATTATCAATGATCATCAATCCATGATAAATTCCAATCTAAATCAATCTTATCATATAAATCCAACAACTTAGCACTAAACTTTAATATTTCAACTTTCACATTTCAAGTATATAAAATCTTATAAATTCAACTTAAGCATTATTTATATCATAGATCTCAATAATCATATCAAATACATCAAATAAAATCAAGAATTCAAAGTTTATCCAACCCCATAATTTTCGAAAATGAGGGATTATACATACTTTCAATTTCTTCCAATTTCTTTTATTAAATCATGTTTATTCTCACTTAATTACATTTATCTAAACTCAATTTAATCAAATCATAACACATAATTCACATAAAAAATTAGGGTTCATGTATGCTACTTTAATTCACCAACTTCATGAATTTAAAGAATTAAAACCATAGCTTATGTTATTTATGCATCATAAGCATAATTAAATCAATAAACATAACAAAAATTAAACAAACAACCTTAATTACAATCTTCAAATTTTTGTAAACCATGATATGAGAGAACATCATGTTCTTCAAATTAAACCACAAAAACTTGGATTAAACAAGGTATTTATCTTCCTTGGAGTGATTTCTAATCAATTTAGCCCTTAAAACATGGATTAAAATTGAAGAAAATTTTGTGTGTGCATGGTGTGTGAAAGTGCCGAAAATATGAGGGTGAATGGAGGTGGAAGATGGTTTTAAAATGAACATGATTCTAGATGATTCATATATGTTTAGCTTTATTTAATTTTTCATTCATTTTCTTTTCTTTTTTTTCATAATTTTCGAAAATTGTATAAACATTTCTTAAAAATTTGTTAACATTGGTAATTAATATTCTTTAATAGTAAATACTAAATTTTTCATTAATATAAAGATTCAAAACAATTAAATCCATTATTGGAATGCAAACCATATAAATATAGATTTAATTCTTTCAAATGCAAAAATTCAAATAATTATTCTTTAATTTCATAAATTTTAAAATTATAGAAAATAATTTCTTTATAACTAGATATAAATAAAATAAATTTATTTAAGCCATTTAATAGCTTAAGCATTATTTCATTTCATTTTATAAACAAATCTAACATAAACAATAATTAATACAATTTCTTTAGAACATTTTCTATTTAATGAAATTTCCATTCAAACACACAATAATAACCACATACCTCACATTTCATCATAATAAAACTCATTTATGAATAATATCCACTTCTTCTAAATTCTTCTCATTCGATTAGAAATTAATCGAATTTCTATCACTTTCTAATTTATTATGCATTTCTTTATAAATTTGTAGAGATATAATGTCTTTAAGCCCCTAATTAATGCTTAATTAGGCTCTAGTTAAGACTAAGAGATTTTTGGGTTACTACACGGATACTTGTTCTTTAGAGTTAACTTATTCAGCTCCCGATAATCGATACACATTCGCAAGGTACCATCTTTCTTTTTAACAAAACGAACAGGCGCTCCCCAAGGTAATGCACTCAGTCAAATAAATCCTAAGTCCAAAAGTTATTGCAGTTGAATTTTCAATTCTTGTAACTCCTTAGGAGTCATCCGATATGGTGCTTTTGAAATTAGTGCCGAACCAGGTTCGAGATCAATGGCAAAGTCCAACTGTCGATCTGGCGGCAATCCCGGAAACTTTTCTGGGAAAATGTCCTGATATTCTCGCACAATCGGTACATCTTCTATTTTTCTTTCTGTTTTGCCCCCATCATTCAGATTTACAAGATAAGCATGATTTTCTTGACTCTTTATCAATTTATCTACTTGAAGAGTCGAAATTACAGGAACTCGTCTTTTCCTTTCATCAATCTCGTAGAAACAAGTAGGTTTTTCCCCTGGCGGTTGGAACGCTATTTCTCATTGTTCACAACGGATTGTTGCAAAATTCCTAGTTAACCAATCCATTCCTAAAATAATATCTACATCTCTCATACACAAAAGACGTACGATTCAACTTTCAGTCTGAGTGACCCTAACTCAAATTCTAAGTTAGGACACACTTGGTTAACTACTGTCGTCCCACCTAAAAGGGTAAGCACTTTAAAACGCATATCAGCTTGTTCTACAGGAAGTTCAAGATTGTCTACGCATGCAGTCAAAATAAAGGAATGCGATGCTCTAGTATCAAATAAAACAATGATAGTCACACCTTTTAGTCGAGCCATACATCCAGTGCGAGACTCTTCTCGGTTGTTTACATTTTAGGGCATATGCTTTCTGATACTGAGGTTGTGGTTGAGAAGATTGAGTCTGCTTTTGTGAAAAAGAAGCATCTGGACTATGTAGCAAAGATGATTGTGGAAACTGATACTGGAATTGCTGAGGATAACCAGTAATAGCTTTCATCGGTTGCATTGGCCTGGAGGATTTTGGCCGTTCACCACGTCTAGATAATTTCGGTCGATAAGGATAAGTGGACGAGAAATGACTAAACTACCCTCAAGTATAACAATTGTTACTTCCAAACCTACATTCACCAGAATGTACTCGATTACATTGTGGACAGGTTGGTGGTCTTGCTGGGTTCGGGGAAGATTGGAATTGTCCAGAAAATGGTGGTCAAACGGTCTCGGCGGTGGTCCTTGCTTCAGAAATGGCTTCTTATTCGGAAATCTTTACTTTCACATTTTTGTTTGCCTTTACACTTTTGTTCCGTTTGCGAAAATTTTTGTGGTACCAAGCTCTGGGATAAACCGGGGTTAGCTTCCAAAGTAGTTTTCTCAGTTTGCATCTCCATTTCCATGTCTAATGCCCTGTTTAGAGTTTCAGCATACGACATCGGTGGTTCAACAGCCAATATAACTCTAATTTCTGGTCGCAATCCAGATCGAATATCTCTACCATTTTCTCGTCAGTCTCTACCTTGTAGGGTGCATATCGAGATAAGGTACATAATTCTCGATCGTATTATGCTACACTCTTGCTTCCTTGATTCAAATTCATAAACACCATTTCTTTTTGCTTTCGATAACTTCGTGGGATAAACTTTGTTATAACTCTTCCTTGAATTGTTCCCAAGTGAAATTGGCTAACTGTTCAGGAGCAAGAGTCATTTGTCGCGCTTCCCACCAGAAGTTTGCGGGTCCTTTCAGCAAAAAGGATATGCATAATAGACATTCTTGATCCCTACACTCCAGAAACTTGAATATTCTTTGTATTATTCACACCCATTCTTCAGCCTCATCAGGACTACCAATCCCAGTAAAATTTGGTGGGTTTTGTCGGAGGAATAGTTCAGATTTTGAATAGGTTGAGGAGATGTAGAAATAGGTATGTTTTGAGGAGTTGTTTCACTCCCTTGACCTTAAAAGATTGGGGTTCTTCTTCGGGGCGGCATACTGAATTCAAAAGAAGAATATAATATTTGCAATAATTGGTTGAACATCGATGCAAAAGAATAAAGGTTCATTTTATAATTAAATTCATTGTAAGGAAGTTTAGCATATAAATCATTCAATCACAACAATAGGAAACAATAATGCAGAATAATTCACATTTTATATCAAAGAAAATTACCTCCCCGAGGTCTTTTACAAAAGACAAATTAGGCCTCAATGATACTTGGGCTGATAGTGCTGCTTCCCTAAGTACTTTATAGCACACATAACTTTTATATACATTACTCTTCACTTTTCTAATTACACCCATCACTATATGTACATAATCTACCATCCTTCTCTCACTAACCTACTTAACTAACTATTAATCAATCTTAATAACTATAATCTTAACTCGCATCGGTATCATCATCATACTTTTACATTCTTGGTGTTTCGATTCAAAGCTTCTCGATGCGAGTGGCGGCCGATGGATGAGCGGTGGGTTCCCGAGAGGGGGAAGAGATGGATTAGCAACAGATGACATCTCACTGATGGGCAAACACTGTAAACTCGAAGTACCAACGGAAAACTGACACTCGGATACGATGGTTGTATTAACTGAAAGGGTGATGAAATACTTTCTAGAGGAGGAATAAAGGGAGTAACTGGAGATGATGGAGGACTTAAAGCAAAAGGCTGACCATGCAGTTCTAGGTCAATAGAAGTTAGTTTAGATTTTATACGATGTTCATAGTCAAAAGGATAGTTTGATATAATGATCGAATCCAAATCAGGCCTATGCTCATTGGGTTCATCGGTATCAGGTTCATTTCTACTCGTATCTGGGGCTAGGATGTCATCCAGAATTTGATGGACTGTAGGGATAAAACAATCTAAGGAAGGATACTGACCAGGAGGAGGATTCTCAGACAAACTGAACCGTTCTTTAATAAGGTCAACAAAACCAACAAGATTACCAGTGAATCTGGCTTCCATATCAGGATGTACAAAATCCAAGGCAGCCACAGAAGCCCATCCACGCCAATTATGAGGTAAATCTTACACTAACTAGAGTAACCCGTCTAGCTCAGTAACACCGTGTTGCTTTACCAATGCCCATAATTGCAAATACTGATTGAGGAAGCGGACCATGTTCTGATGCTCACACATTCTAAAGGAATAGAACCAATCCATTCTTCCTCAAGCAGTCGGTCTAGCCGTTGTGGTTTTCCTTGCAGTAGTTCTTGTTCTTGCCATCCTATAACAAAATATAACTTAAATACTAACCAAAGACGCATATACATATAACGATCCCCTTTTTGGACCAAAACTTCTCACTTTTCTTACAGCACATTCATCTTTCATTATACTTTTTCAAACATATCACATCACTTAAATTTACATCATACTCATCAAAGTTTTTCCATACATGCATATTCAATACTTCTCGTAACAAATCATAACTTACTTTACCTGGTTGAGCTGGAGAGATGGATTTGGAATGCTGAGCTACTATCAATGTCTTTCTACTTTAAAGACTCAAGGTTCACAAGAGAAGGTTAGGCTCAAAAAAAAAAAGATTCACAGGTCCAGAGCGAACAACTGTTCTGATACCACTCTGTCACGACTGTTTTGCATGCTTTGGTTATGTTTTTCCTTGTTTTTTTGACGATTTGGTTCCTTTTTGGTTTATATTTGAATATCTTTTATTGGAATCATGTTCGTTTTTCGTTTTATGTAGGGAATGTTCACGTTGAACCATTTTGTGCATGAAAAGCGCACCCAAGCGCCGGACTCGACGTAGCCGGCGCTGGGTGCGTATCGCGTCGCAAGGAAGTGAAGTGAAGACCTGAGTCCGGTGCTGCAATGCATCCGGTGCTTGGTTCCGTGTCCATAGAGCGTCCACGTCCGGTGCTTCGTCGCATCCGGTGTTGGGCACCCAAAGAAAGATTCATCACGAGACTCCGTGCGTCCGGCGCTTCGTCGCGTCCGACGCTGCGCAAGAGGTGAAATTCATCCAGAGAGTCACCGCATCCGGCGATTCACTGTGTCCGGCGCTGCGCAAGAGGTGAAATTCATCCATAGAGTCACCGCGTCCGGCGCTGCGTAAGAATTGAAGATCATCCAGGAAGTCGATGCGTCCGGCGCTGGCACCCCATTCCGAGAGCACGCGAGTCTGGCGTTTGCGTGTGTCCGGCGCTGGGCTGCTCGTATTTTTCCTTGTTTTATAACGCGCGCGTCCGGCGCTGCGCATGATTTTTCGCGCGCTATAAGTACTTTTTAAACGCTGAAAACCCGACTTCACATTTCATTATTCAGTTTTTAGATTTTGCTCTGCGTCTCCTAACAAAACTTTCTCTGCAGAATTGTTTCTTCAGGTTTTTCAAGTAATTAAAGTGTTGTTCTTAGCTTTTTGGATTTAATATTGTTAATTGTAAGGATTATTATTATCGGATTTTTATTCCTGAACACTTTAATATTCAATTCAATCGATTGTTCTCGTTCGTATGATTTCTTGTTGCTTTCTTTCGTATTCTGGTATTCCTTTGATGTTGATTTCTATGTTTTGGTGATGATTAATCTTGGTATTTGTCTTATTGCTCTTGTCTTTCATTTAATCTCTTCGAATTATGTCTAGGGTTTATCATTTTGATTATGTGTTCTTCAATCTAGAGTTCAATTCTTGTCTAGATTATTTATGTGCTTGTTAATTTCCGCCTAGTCAATTCGTCTTTCTTTCCTTAATAATTCATCGCCTAGGTAATCTACAGTTTTTAATTGACGATCAAACAACTCTTTGTGATTAGAATGTTTAGGAATTTAATTGCTTTCGTGTGTTAACTTAGTAACGTCCTGTTAAGTTTTCCTTGAGAGACGACTCGGATTAGCTTCCTCGCTAGGACGACCTTGTTAGATTGCGAGGGACTTTATTAGTGATCTTTTTAAGTCCAACAAAATTTTGGTGCCGTTGTCAGGGAAAACTTTAGGCGTTTTCTTAATGTTACCTATTTTTCGTTTTTATTCTTCTCATTGCCTTTCTTATTTTGTACCGCATTTGCGTTTGATCTCGTTTGTTGAGTGTTGTGAATGCAGGGACGTCGAAGTCTAAATCCTAGATTGGCATCCCCGTTGAAGGATACTCGCAAGCTAAGCAAACCGCGACTGCCTAGTATGGCAGAGTTTGATCACTCTGGTTGTGATAGCTTCTGTGAGGATAATTTTCTCACTCTTGAAGGAGGATTCACTACTGTCGAGAATTTATTGTTTGAAAAATCCCCACCGAGAACCATGGGTGACCGACAAAACAATAACCATGATAATGTAAACAACAATCATAAGCCGACGCGCCTCTGCTGATGGGGATTACTTGCCCAAAGATGGGGAGACTACAAACCCTATCGTGTTGTACCCACAAAGACGGGTATGAGTTGAAGCTAACCATTTCAATCTCATTCCCACTTTTCATGGCATGGCGAATGAGGATGCCTTAAGCTTCATCAGAGAGTATAATCAAGTGGTGCAATCCTTCCCTCTGTTTGACCTGAATGAGGAATAGTTGAAGATGTGTTGTTTCTCCTATGCTGTGAAAGATAAAGCCAAGTCTTGGCTTATAAGTTTTCCCGCCGACTCTTTGGCAAATTGGAACACTGTGGTGGAGCAGTTCATGTTGAGGTTCTATCCGCAGCATAAGACCAAAGATCTTCAATCCAAGATTATGTAGTTCAGCGAGGCCCGGATGAGCCGTTTCATGAAGCAAGAGAAAGATTCAAAGAGCTATAGAGACAATGCCCACATCACTTTTTCCCGTTGGTTCTCTTGTGCCAATTCTTCTATGACGGGATCCTTAAATCCTATCAGGAAAAAGCCGACGACGCGGCAGGGGGCAACATAGCTCATATCATAGACGAGGCTCTAGATGAGATTTTTGATGTCATGACAAGCAACTCCCTCCAGAAGGCATCTAGTACGCGCCGGTCCACTGTCAATTCCGTGGAGACAGGATCGAGTGCTGAGGCGGATGGCGCGACTTATGAGAGAAATGAATGAGATGAAGATGAAGCGGTGAGTTCCCTCACCGTCTCGGAGTTATTGCACCTCCTCAGGAGTTCGTCGCACCGTCTCGTGATTTCTATGCGACCTTGTGGAATTTGCATGGAAATGGGACATACAGCCGATATTTGTCCCAATATGGGAGCACCCGTCAATGAAGGCGGAATAGAGGCCTATGCTATGCAAGGTTTTCTGCCTCGGCAGCCTTATGAGCCAAGGCCGACCTATGAGCAAACCCAGCCGCAATACAACTCGAGATGGAAGAATCAGAGCCAAGGTCAGGGTTCAGGTTCAAACCCACAGACTTGATGCCCCCTGTAGCAAGACCCATCGCAGCGATGCCACACAAGCGGTACCCATCTCGGCGATGTCGATGTCGGCAGCAGATCATATCCACAATCGTTATACCCGCAGTATCCCTACCCACAGCAGCCACCACCACCTCAGTATCCTTACCCACGATCGCCTCCGCCTCCGCAGCAGTACCTCGACCTTCTCACCGCGGCGGTACCCTCGGCATTCTTAGCAACCTCCGCCTCCATAACAGTTTCCATGTGGCCCCTGTAATCTCAGCGGACTCCTGCTGATCCCAAAGAACAATCAGAGAATTGACTATACGGAGGTGACTATGAGGCACCTCGAGGATACTATAGGTTAGATTGCTAATTTAATTAATGAGATGAGGTAGCAGAGTGAGAGGAACAAGTTGTCGGGGCAAGCTCATCAAGCTCATACCGTGACGGTACTCCGAAGTGGATAGGTTATCGACAACAAGGTGATTATGCCGACTCTTGTGCCTTCACAGGCACCCACTGTCGACGCTGAGCAACCTCATGTAGAATAAGAGGTTCCCGAGAAGAAAGAGGAGAGTGCGTTGCACAAATCCTCCAATCCTTATGTTCCGCCGGGATAACCTACAAAGGCATTGTTCAAGCCCCGAGTCCCTTATCCCCACCGGTTGACGAATGCCAAGCAAGACCAATAGTTCAACGATTTCTACAAGTTGCTGTCTCAAGTACACGTTAACTTGCCTCTGCTGGACGTCATCCGGGCTGTCCCTGCCTATGTTAAGTTCTTTAAGGAGCTCACCTCCAAGAAGAGGAACTGGGGAGACATTGCCAATGTGGTGGTCTCCAAGACGGCTAATTCGATCATGCAACTTCCTCTTCCACCAAAGCTTCGCGATCCATGTAGCTTTATCATTAAGATTGATATGGGGAATCGGAAAGAGGCCTTGGGTATGCTTGATTTGGGGGTGGGAATTAATTTAATGCCTTATTCTATCTTTCAAGAATTAGGTCTTAAGGAGTTGAAACCCATAGGTATGACCCTTCAATTAGCTGATAGATCTATGAGATACCCAAAGGGGGTAGTGGAAAATGTTATGGTTAATGTGGGGGGTCTAATAATTTTGATAGATTTTGTGGTTTTGGAAGTCGGGGATGTACGAGAGGATGGTATGTCTCACACTGTTCTCCTAGGTAGACCATTTGTGGCCACCACTAATACAATGATAGATGTTAAGAGTGGCTTTATCAAGATGACTGTTTTGGGGACTACGGTTACATTTTCTGTGAGAGACAGCCTTAATGCCCCTACTGCTTATTATATTGATGATTGTGCCTTTGTTGATGCTATTGAGCCCTTGGTTGGGAATGTATTTTTGTATGCACACGAAGTTGAAGAGGTTTTCATGGGATCGGCCGATGAGCACGAATTAGCACGTGAGCTGGCAAGCTTTCCCGAGTCGCCTGTTGAGCTCAAGGAGCTTCCAACGCATTTGAAGTATGTGTTCCTAGAGGAAGGGAAAGCCAAACCAGTGATCATCTCCTCGACTTTGGCTCGGTATGAGGAAGATGCGTTGATTGGTGTTTTGAAGAGAAACAAGCTCGCCTTAAGGTGGAGTTTGGCTGATATCCATGGTATTATTCCCGTCATGTGTATGCATCGCATCACCTTGGAAGAAGGAGCTCGCCCGACGCGAGATGGTCAAAGGAGGTTGAACTCGGTGATCTCTGAAGTAGTGAAGAAGGAGATCTACAAACTCCTAGGTGAAGGTCTCATCTTTCCTGTCGCCGATAGTGAGTGGGTGAGCCCCGTGCATGTAGTGCCTAAGAAATGGGGCATCACTGTAACTGAAAATAGCAAAGGGGAGTTGGTGCCGGTCCGAGCCACCACGAGATAACGCATGTGCATTGACTACCGGAATCTGAATGCCACCACCAAGAAGGATCACTTCCCTCTACCTTTCATTGATCAAATGCTTAACAGGTTAGCCGGACACGATTTCTATTATTTTCTTGACGGTTTGTCTGGTTATTATCAGGTTGCCATTGCTCCGGAGGACCAATCTAAGATGGCATTTACGAGCCCCCATGGGACATTTGCTTACCGCCGTATGCCGTTTGGCCTTTGCAATGCACCTGGGACCTTCCAACGGTGCATGATCTCCATCTTCTCGGAAATGATCGGCGACTACATGGAGGTATTTATGGATGACTTTTCTATTTCTGGCTCCTCGTTTGATGACTGCTTGGCTAAAATTGATCATGTGCTTAATAGATGTGTCGAGAGTCATTTCATGGTTAAGAGTGGTATAGTAATCGGGCACTTGGTTTCTCATGAAGGGATTGAGGTTGATAGGGCTAAGATTGATGTTATAGGGAAACTGCCCCCACCTGTTGACGTAAAGGGGATTAGGAGTTTCTTGTGGCATGCGGATTTCTACCGTAGGTTCATTAAGGATTTTTCAAAAATCTCTCAACCCCTGTGTCGTTTGCTTGCCCAAGATGTGTCTTTTGTGTTTGATCATGATTGTATGCATGCATTCTCTGTGTTGAAAGAAAAGTTGACTAGTGCCCCCGAGGTTGTAGCCCCGAATTGGAATGAACATTTTGAAATCATGTGTGATGCTAGCAATCACGGTGTAGGGGCTGTTTTAGGTCAACGTATTGATAAGATGCTCTGTGTAATTTACTATGATAGTTCTACCTTGAATCATGCACAGGTGAATTACACAACCACTGAAAAAGAAATCACTGAAAAAGAAATGTTAGCTGTGGTATTTGCTTTAGAAAAGTTTCGCTCTTATATCATAGGTTCTAAAGTGATTGTCCATAGTGACCATGCAGCTTTAAGGTAATTGTTAACCAAACCTTAAGCCAAGCCTAGGTTGATTCGTTGGGTTCTTCTCCTTCAAGATTTCGACGTAGAGACTAAGGATAGGAAGGGGAGTGAGAATTGTGTGGCTGATCATTTGTCCCGTCTCCAGTCCCTGAGTGTTAGACTCTTGCATGAGACTATTGCTAATGATTTTCCTTATGAAAATGCTTTTGCGGTCTCATCTTTCCCGTAGTTCGCTGACATTATTAATTATCTTGCTTGTGGGGAGATGAGACCTGATCTAACCTTTCAGGAAAGGAAGCGTTTTCCAACCTTGTACAGGCAATACTTCTAGGACGAGCCATATCTGTTCAAATTTGGGAAGGATGATGTAATCCGTCGATGTGTGCCCGAGGAAGAGGAATCCCAAGTGTTGGAAAGATGCCATGATGGTCATTGTGGATGGCATTTTGGTGGACAAAAGACAGCCTTCAAGGTGCTCCAGTCGGGATTCTAGTGGCCATCATTGTTCAAGGACGCCAAAGCGTTCTACCGTGCATGTGACCGATGCCAACGCACGGGATCTATAGGTGCCCGGAATGAGATATGTAATACCCGCATTTTCTGTCGCAGAGATTAGCTTCTGATTAAGAGCTTTATAAGAAGGGCATTGCATCCTTTAGAAAGAGTTGTTTAAGTTAGAAGCTTTTACGTTAAGCTTCGAGTTGAGAAGACAGGATTGAGGCATATTTGAGATAGAATCTGAGATAAGATTCTTAGATCTAGTTTAGAATAAGAAGACATAGATTTCAATAGTCTTGAGATGATAGATACATGCTCAATGAAGTCTTGATTTCAAAAAATTTGGGAATTTCAAAATCTATGCTTTTGTGACGTCGGCGTTTGCCAATTAAGCTCAAATTAAGAGCAAAATATTTAAAATGGTTTTTAAGGTCAAAAATATTTTTAATAAGTATATTTTTGATGTTTATGATATATTATTGAGTTTCAAAAACAGAAATTCAAGTAGCGATTGTTTTATCGGATAATTAGTTTTGATTTCTTGTTATAAAAATGCTATGCATTATTTTACAATATTTATATTTAATTTCCAAAACAAAAGTGATTTTTACCTATTAAAGAAAATAAGAAAAAGAAAAGAAAAGGAATGAGTTTCTAGATAAAGGGTGAATAATCACCTTATTTAAGAAAATCAAAAATAAATTAATTTATTACATAATACATACTTTATACTTTAGAACCATGATTCATCTTCATTATTCCTCCCTCAAACTCACGTCCACACACACTCACACACACACAAGATTTTTGAAAATCTTAAGAAAAAAATAGAAAGATCCAACCGTTGAATTTTCGATCCGTCTTCGAAACGAGGTATAATCTCGATTCTAGAATACATCTACGGATTGAAAAATTTAAATTCTTGAAAAAATGTATATATTTAATTTTCGGTCCTTTTTTGAAATTATGAAGGAGTATGTTTTGTTTGATTAATTCATGATATTATGATAGATTCGACGTATACGTATTGTTTAATGTTGAATTTGTGAAGCATATATTTATTGTTTTGAATTTCAGGAATTTTTTGAAAAAGGGGAGGCTTTAATTTTGAATTTATGATGTTGATATGTATAAATTACATTTATATATGTGTTATTGGATTGATATAAACATTTTGGAGCAAGAAAAACGTTTGAAATCGAAACTATTTTGAAAACCCTAAATGGCCCAAAACCCTAAGCCATATATTGTTGGAATTTTTATTTTATTTGTTCATTTTGACTTCATATTTGGAGTCTATGATATGAATAATGTTTAAAATGATTTATTCAGATTTTTCAGCCGACGTATTCAAAAAGTGTAAAATTTTAGTTTCCCGACAAAAATGGGTTTTCAATGCTAAAGCTTTGATCTTTATGTTTTGTTGATAAATTGATGATCTTTGAAGATAATTGAGCATGTATAGGGGTTCATTGGTGTTAAATACGTCTCATGCGATTTTTGACGTTGGACATAATATTATGTCTTAAGGGGATGGTTGGTTTTTGGCTAAGATTTGCATAGTTGAAGTTGTTGTTGGGTTTTATATGCTTATTTGGATATATGGTGATGATTTGGTGAAGTTTGGGATAAATTTGGATTGAATTGGTTTTGAATGGCAATACGTTTATTAAACGTTACTCTGCCGAAATTTCGTTAGAATTTGTTGTTAATAAGATGTTAGAGGATGCAATGACCCAATTGTTGATAGACCATAGCGTCTTGATATCGATAAGATATGATGTAGTCGCGTTGACGACTAAGATAAGTTATGTCTTGTTTTGATTCTTGATAGGCTTTTATGCCGATTTATGTCGATTAAAGGATCAAGAAGAAGAAGAAGAAGAAGAAAGAAGTGAAAGACAGAAGGTACAGTCCTGAGTGACTGTTACCAGGTGGGTATAAATATGTATGCTTATGCTTTTATATATTTTCAAATGATATGATATGCTTTTGCATAGAAAATGAAATGAAATGAATTGCATTGTTTACAAAGTTTCAAAGTTAACTGGCTTGCCTATTTTTGAGCATGAACATAAGCATAATGCACTACCTATCCATGGAAGAAAAAGAAAGAAAGAAATTACCGACGTCGGGTATGACCGTAGTTGGTACCCATCGGGTCCAACTCGGGTATGTAATGTAAAGGTGTTTGAGAAGGAGACCTACTTCTCAACGAACAGAAAGAAACCGTGGATATGGGAAGGAAAAGAAAAGTTTCATGCAAGCATATGATGTGCATATACATATGTTATGATGATATGAGTATGAATGAACAGATTTGAGAAGTTTTATGTAGGTAATTTCAATAAAACCCTGCATAAGTTTATTTTTATGGCAAGTCAAGTTTATAGCCCTAAGGGAAATATTTTTAAATGTTTTTGGCGTATACCCACTGAGTGTATTTTTGTACTCACGCCCTGCATATATTTCTAAATATGCAGGTTGAGCTCGAGATGATGCTAGAATCGAATGTTGCGCGAATGAGCTTCTCTAAATGATTGATTCATGAATAAATTGTTGATTTGCTAATGTTATTCATTGATGTTGTTATGTTTTGTTGCCCAGAGAGTTATGTCTTCATACATAATTCTCAGCCACACTTCTTGTTGCCGAACTTCGGCCTTTACTTGTTTATGTGTTCTGCTATGTCAAAAGGATCATGTCTAATGCTTTGAGAATAAGGATTTACTTGAAAGCTCAGAATTGTTTTCGTTGGATTCAATGTTATGCTATTGGATCACTGTCAAACCATGTTTTAAGAAGTTGATAAATTCACAAAGTCGTCAAAGCATGCTCGAAAATGTACATTCTTGATATTGGTTATTCCATTGTGATAATTTATCCTCAGCCGTTATTCGTTTCATTTGACCCTTTATTATGGATTGAGGATCTAGAATTAGCCTTTATCAAATTCCTTTGTACCTCTTTGAACAAAAACTTTTAATTCCTTCTGGATGAAAGTTAATATCATATCTTTCTCTTGAGTTACATTTGGTCACATTTGTTGATAATTTCCTTCTTAACCCCAAGTCACGGCCTAATTACCTGATTAAGTAGTTGGGCTGTGACATAATGGTATCAGAGCAGTTTTAAAGTCTGAACCTGTGAACTCTTGTAAATTTGTGCAGTTTGTGCATAGTTTTAAATTCTGAGCTTGTGAATCGTTATGAAGTTTTGCTCAGCTGAGCACAGTTTTGAACTTTGAACATGTAAGTCCTTGTGGTTTCTTGTGCAGCTTGTGCGCTGTCTTGAATTCTAAATTCATGAATCTCTGTAAGTCTTGTGCAGATTGTGCACCTTGAGTATGTAAATTCTTTTGAGTTGACTCTGTTCTGAGAATTTGAGTCCATAGAGTCAGTTGTTTGACTCTATCTTGAGAATATGAGTTTATAAAATCAGTTGTTTGATTCAGAATAAGAAAATGAGTAAAGAGTCAGTTGTTTTTAAGAGAAGCTCGGCATTCGATTCCATCATCTCTAGCTCACAAGGTAAAAGTTTATGCTTATGATTATGATTATCTGATCGCTCATTTTTCTAACACGAAAACGGGCAAGTATAAGGTAAGTCGAGTATCGTATCCACAGGGATTGTATCACGAAAACATAGAAACTAGCTCAACGATAATTCATCATTATTCAAGCACAGAAATTGGGTGAGAGGTTTAAGGGCTTCAGAATTTAATCCAAAGCAAAGGTAACCATGCAGAAATATAAAATAAAACAATAAAATCACGTGATAAAATAGATAAGTAAGACTAACCCTAGGGATACATTAATCCTATCCACAACGTATGTTTATCCTGTTTCCTATTAGCCAATTTTAATCCAGACAAGATGGAAGATCACATATATAACCAACAACTTAAGTTACGACAATTGCGGTGAGATTACTAGTTTTCCTATTCATCATACGTCTCTAGGTGAAAACAAGCAACCCAAACAGATCACAAAGAATAAGCTTCCTACGGATGTTCCTATCTCAGCTATGACTCAAGGTTTATCCGTATCATGCATTTAAGATCGATTGACAATTAAAACAGTTACGTAATTAACTGGCAACTAGATATGCATCAAGATTGATCAGAAATTAACACATATAAATAAGCACCAAGAATCATGAATCAATATCTGGAAGGTAAATAGAGATAACAGGAATCACAACATATAGGATCGGATCATGCAAACCCTAGGATTAGAACAGGAAATTACCTAGACATAATTAACGAAATAAAATACGAATAAATCATAAAGACGGAAATTAAATTCATAAAACCCGGATAAAAGCGTTGGATGAACAATGGTTGGTCTTGAATCCAATCCCAAGCGAAAAACGGAAAACAACGGAAAACGATCGGACAAAACGTTCCGATCTATAACAAAGCGATAAACTAAACTAGAACAATGGAAAACTAATGCTAGAATGTAAACTAAAGCTCAACAAAGAATGAAAACTGAGGAAAAACTGAAATAAACTGTTCTGGGGCGTGTCTGGGTCCCAGGAGGCGCAAGGGAGGCTTGCCCTATTTATAGATAAGGGTGGAAACCCTAATTTGCGCGCCTGCCGCTACGTCTCACGACCGCTCCTCGCGGTCGCTAGCTCGACCGCGAGGCATCTCCCGCGTGCGCTCTTCTTCGCTCACGGTCGCCTCTTGCGCTCGCAGGGTTTCCTCGCGGCCTGGCTAGCGGTCGCTAGCCATGGCCACGAGAAATAGCACAGTGACTTCTCGGCGCTGGGGCTTGCTCGCGTGCACGAGGTCGCGGTCGCGTCTGATCTTGGCGCTCGCTGGCTTGCCTAGCGGCCAGCCTAGCGACCGCTAGGCTGGTCGCTAGAAACTGGGCAGAATTGCATTTTGGCTCGTGCTTCGTTCCTTGCTTAGATTATCAACATATAAACCTACAAAACGTCAAATGAGCACCCAAGAGCAGTATCTTCTAGAAATAGATAAAACATTAATAATCGATACGTAAGCGCACATTAAATGATCTAAACTCATCTTTAAATATCAACAATAAACGTGTAAAATGCGCTTTATCAAACCCCCAAACTTAAATCATTGTTTGTCCTCAAACAAAACCAAAACAGAAAGACACAACGAAAAGATCAACGAGCGAATAAAATGATAACAATTCTAAGCCTCGTAAACATTTTAACGCTCAAAAACATTAGTGCACATGACGACGTTATTCAACTCAACACAAACAACAATTGACGGCAAAACTCATTTAATTCAACCTCACAACGGCATGTGTGTAAAATATTGGATACACTCAACTCATAAAGAAATGTAGGACGTGTATACACTTACCGATCAATGCAATGCAACATCTTACCATAGGCTTGCCGCTTTTCTAATATCTCCACCGCGTCATTGTGTTCAAATTAGGATCAAAGAGGTCTTTTCAGAGGTTGTAATGTAGGCACATTGGTTAAGGTAGGATAATATATGGCTAAGTGACTCAAGTATACTCCAAGCACCCCCATTTATACTTTTCAACACATATGGACTTTGTCCATTTTCCTCTTCTTTTCCAACGTGCTAAATCGACGTTTTATCCCTCATACGATACCTATACTTTGATTAACGACCCTTTATGCTCAAAACACATAGTGAACTTATCATTGCTTTTTCTTTTCTTTTCTAGAGCTTATAGGGTTTATCATTCACAACACATGTACTATTCTTCACCACAGATGTATTTCTCTAAAAGTAATTTTTTTCGTCATAACTACATCACAATTTCAACCCCTTTTGATTCCCATATCCATCCTCACCTCCTATCATCCAGTTAATCGAAAGAATAAGTCTAATAAAAGCTCAAAGAAGGCAACAAATGGTATATATCATCGGGTTAGTGTTTGGGTGAATATGTGGTTAACAAAGATGGCCTTTTATCCTTTCCAAATTCGAAAACACATATTGCAGTCTCGACATAGAAAAACGGTAAGTTCTAGAAGAGAATCACATGCATGATATCACACAATTAAAAGAAACTGTATCAAGATGTTTATACAGTGAAGCTCAAGTCTCACGGGTTAAGCAAATGGTGAAAAACAACAAGTTTAAGCAATCTCAAGTCGTTCATGCGTCATTTTCTAACATATCATATGCACTATCATTAAATTTCACAAAAATTTTCTATCGTCATCGGCCACATGGATTAACACACTTTAATTAACTCGTTGATCAATGATCGCTCACTTTTATAACACTAAAAAGTGTAAGTATATAGGTAAGACGAGTATCGTATCCACAGGGATTGTATCACGAAAACATAGAAGCTAGCTCAACGATAATTCATCATTATTCAAGCACAGAAATTGGGTTTGGAAGGCTTTAGGGCTTCAAAATTAATCCAAAGTAGAGGTAACCATGCAGAAATATAAAATAAAGCAATAAAAATCAAAGATGATATAACACATAAAAAGACTAACCATAGGGATGCATAAATCCTATCCACAATGTATGTTTATCCTGTTTCCTATTAGCCAATTTTTAATCCTGACAAGATGGAAGATCACATATATAACCAACAACTTGCCACGACAATTGCGGTCAGAGATTACTAGTTTTCCTATTATCATTACGCCTCTAGGTTAAAAGAAGCAACTCAAACAGATCACAAAGAATAAGCTTCCTACGGATGTTCCTATCTCAGCTACGACTCAAGGTTTATCCGTATCATGCATTCAAGATCGATTGACAATTAATACGATTGTAATTAACTAGCAACTAGATATGCATCAAGATTGACCGAAATTAACACATATAAATAAACACCAAGAATCATGAATCAATGCCCGAAGGTAAATAGAGATAACAGAATCACAACATATAGGATCGGATCATGCAAACTCTAGGATTAGAACAGAAATTACCTAGACATAATTAACGGAATAAAATACTAATAAAACATAAAACGGAAATTAAATGCATAAAACCCGATAATAGCGTTGATGAACAATGGTTGGTCTTGAATCCAATCCCGAGCGAAAAACGGAAAACAACGGAAAACGATCGGATAAAAGTTCGATCGATAACAAAGCGATAAACTAAACTAGAACAACGATAAACTAAAGCTAGAACGGAATTAAATCGAAATAAAGTGCAAAATATGAAAACTAGAGAAAACTGAACAAATTCGTGCTTGGAGAGGTTAGGGGCGTGGCGCAAGCTTGGGATATATATAGGTAGAGAAAACCTAAATCGCGCCCCAAAACATTCGGACGATTTCTGCGGCCGTCCCTCGCGGCATGAGGTCGGTCGCTAACTCGCGCGACTTCACTGTTTTGCTCCGCTCTCTCTCGTCCGAACTTCAATTACGATCCGCTTGCTCCTATGGACTCCTATCGAGATGCTATTTAACATTGTAAACTTGTCACATCCATATTTTTCATACCCATTTCATCATCTTTGGTTACATCTTTGCATTATGCATCGATTATCACCTGAAAAGCCTACAAAACACAAAAGAGAAATCCCAAGAGCAAGATCTTCCAAAATAGCTAAAAGCATAAAGATCGACTATATAAACGTATTTAATAGATCTATTTCATCTTGATATATCATCAATAAACGAGTAAAATGCGCATTTATCACACCCCCAAACTTGAAGATTGTTTGTCCTCAAACAAAAATGTAATGTAAAGACAAACGAAGGATCAACGAGCGTAGCAAAGAGGATAACCATTATAAGCCTCGGAAATATCTCAACGCTCAAAAAGATTTAGCGCACATGACGACATTAGTCAACTCAACACAAACAACAATTGAAGGCAAAAACTCATTTAATTCAACCCTCACAACGGCATGTGTGTAAAATATAGAGGATACACTCAAACTCATAAAGAAATTAAGGACGTGTATACACTCACAGATCAATGCAATGCAACATCTTACCATAGGCTTGCCATTTCTCTAATATCTCCACCGCGTCAAATGTGTTCAAATTAGGATCAAAAAGGTCTTTTCATAGGTTATAATGTAGGCACATTGGTTAAGGTAGGGTAATATATGGCTAAGTGACTCAAAAATATTCCAAGCACCCCCATTTATACTTTTTGACACATATGGACTTTGTCCATTTTCCTCTTCTTTTCCAACGTGCTAAATCGACGTTTTATCCCTCATAAGGTACCTATACTTTGATTAACAACCCTTTATGCTCAAAACACATAGTGAACTTATCATTGCTTTTTTCTTTTCTTTTCTAGAGCTTATAGGGTTTATCATTCACAACAAAGGTACTATTCTTCACCATAGATGTACTTCTCTAATAATAATTTTTCCTTGCCATAACTACATCAAAATTTGAACCCCTTTTGATTCCCATATCCATCCTCATCTCCTATCATCCGGTTAATCGAAAGAATAAAGTCTAATAACGGCTCAAAGAAGGCGACAAATGATAGATATTCTTGGGCTATTGTTTGGGTGAATATGTGGTTAACAAAGATGGCCTTTATCCTTTCCAAATTGAAACACATATTGCGGTCTCGACGAGTAAAAACGGCAAGTTCTAGAAGAGAATCACATGCATGATATCACACAATTAAAAGAAATCAGATCAAGATATTTATACAAGGAAGCTCAAGTCTCACAAAGTTAGGTAAATGGTGAAAAACAACAAGTTTAAGCAATCTCAAGTCGTTCATGCGTCATTTTTTTAACATATCATGTGCACTATCATTAAATTTCACAAAAAATTTCTATCGTCATTGGCCACATGGATTAAAACACTTCACTTAACTCGTTGATCGACATACACAACTCCAAAAGAAAGACAAAAACACGACAAAAAGCAACACAAACGAAAACAAAAGAAAACACAAAAACAAAAAAAACAAAAAAAACAACACAAACGAAAAACAAAACAAAAAACAAAAACAAAACAAAGAAAACGTTGGGTTACCTCCCAACAAGTGATAATTTAACGTCTTTAGCTAGACCATCACATACCTTGTTCAATCCGACGTTCTGGTAGCAACGGACTTCCTTCCAAAATTGTGAATTCTCTTGTATTTCGCATTCACCGTTGACCACCACTGAGCGTGGAAGTGCCCCCCCCCCCAAACTTAGATGATTCACTCGGAGTTCCATGCCGAGTCCACTTCTTCTTTCTCGCGTTCTTATCGACAGGTCGATTGCCCTCTAAGTATGCGACGTGTGTAGCAGCAGTAGTCGTGATCAAATAGCAGTCTACCGGAGGAATGTACGCGCGAATAACGGCTATTGGAGGTTCTTCGCGGTCGACCTCGCGATCGCTGGTCAGGTCGCTAGGCGTGTCAGCTGATGTGGCCTTCGTCATCGCGGTTGGGCTAGCGGGCGCGACCGCGCGCGCTGAAGTCTCGGCAGAATTCGCTGCCTGATTGCTCGCGGCCGAGCTCGCTGTCACGAGCTCGGTCGCAAGTTCCTTTTGCAGCCCACTTTCGCCTCGCCTCGCCGGGATGATTACGGATCCATGCAGCTAGTCGACCAACTGATTCTCCATTACTTTATGTGTTCGCCATAGCCGCCAAGAGACTCTAATTGTGTAATTTTCGGCGATCGCTTATAAATGAATTCTCAGATCGCCATTTGTTGTATCGCTCTTCCACACTCGGTTTCTTCCTCTTGAATCATTACATTACGAACGGCGAAACATCCCGGATGTTGCTTTGAAAAGTAATGGGGTTGGCATACGACAGATTATGATGATCTCTGTTGTCTGGGTTGTACGCCGGATTCCATCCTCCTTGGAGCTGTTCGGTGGGAGGTGGATACATGTGATTTAACGGCTGGCCTCTCGAACAGGACAAGGAGTCCCATGTTCGCTATTCATGCGTTCATCTCGGTATACTTGGCCAGGAGCTACGCAGCTTGCTCGGGGGGCACTCCCCCGTAGTTTGGAAATGCTGCCACAACTTGCTGACCCTTCCCTCGTCTATTCTCCTTTGAGAGCTTTCGATCTCGAGATCTAAAAATATTTCATGAGGTCCCTGAGATCTTGTAAACATATACTACCTGAGAAAAGAGAGAATTCAGCTCTTGCAAAAATAAATAAATAACAATAATATAACTTGAATTAATAAATCCAAATTGTCAAATTATTCCTATGCAATCTTAACAATCCCCGGCAACGGCGCCAAAATTTGATCGCTCACTTTTATAACACTAAAAAGTGTAAGTATATAGGTAAGACGAGTATCGTATCCACATGGATTGTATCACGAAAACATAGAACCTAGCTCAACGATAATTCATCATTATTCAAGCACAGAAATTGGGTTTGGAAGGCTTTAGGGCTTCGGAAATTAATCCAAAGCAGAGGTAACCATGCAGAAATATAAAATAAAGCAATAAAAATCAAAGATGATAAAACTGATAAAAAGACTAACCCTAGGGATGCATAAATCCTATCCACAATGTATGTTTATCCTGTTTCCTATTAACCAATTTTTAATCCAGACAAGATGGAAGATCACATATATAACCAACAACTTCGCCATTTACGACAATTGCGGTCAGATTACTAGTTTTCCCTAATCTTTATTACGCCTCTAGGTGAAAACAAGCAACCCAAACAGATCACAAATAATAAGCTTCCTACGGATGTTCCTATCTCACCACGACTCAAGGTTTATCCGTATCATGCATTCAAGATCGATTGACAATTAATACAGTTACGTAATTAACTGGCAACTAGATATGCATCAAGATTGATCATAAATTAACACATATAATTAAGCACCAAGAATCATGAATCAATGCCTGGAAGGTAAATAGAGATAACAGGAATCACAACATATAGGATCGGATCATGCAAACTCTAGGATTAGAACAGGAAATTACCTAGACATAATTAACGGAATAAAATACGAATAAAACATAAAAACGGAAATTAAATGCATAAAACCCGGATAATAGCGTTGGATGAACAATGGTTGGTCTTGAATCCAATCCCGAGCGAAAAACGGAAAACAACGGAAAACGATCGGATAAAACGTTCCGATCGATAACAAAGCGATAAAGTAAACTAGAACAACGATAAACTAAAGCTAGAACGGAATTAAATCTAAACTAAAGTGCAAAAATATGAAAAACTAGAGAAAAACTGAACAAATTCGTGCTTGGAGAGGTTAGGTGCGTGGGAGCAAGCTTGGGGATATATATAGGTAGAGGAAAACCCTAAATCGTGCTCCGGAAACATTCTGGACGATTTCTCGCGGCCATCCTCGCGGCCGCGAGGTCGGTCGCTAGCTCCTGCGCGACTTCATTGTTTTGCTCCGTTCTCTTTCGTCCGAACTCCGAATTACGATCCGTTTGCTCCTATGGACTCCTATCGAGATGCTATTTAAGATTGTAAACTTTTAACATCCATATTTTTTATACCCATTTCATCATCTTTGGTTACATCTTTGCCTTATGCATCGATTACCACCTGAAAAGCCTACAAATCACCAAAGAGAAACCCCAAGAGCAGTATCTTCCAAAAATAGCTAAAAGCATAAAGATCAACTATATAAACGCATTTAATAGATCTATTTCATCTTGATATATCATCAATAAACGAGTAAAATGCGCATTTATCAATCGACAGACACAAAAACGAACAGAAAGACACAAACACGACAAAACCAACACAAACGAAAAACAAAACAAAACACAAAGATAAAACAAGAAAACATTGGGTTACCTCCCAACAAGTGCTAATTTAACGCCTTTAGCTAGACCATCACTAACCTTTCTCAATCCGCGTTTGGGTGGCAATGTAAATCTTTCCCAATTTGTGGATCCTCCTATACTTAGCATTCACGATGACCACCACCGACCATGGAAGTGGCCACCCCAAACTTGAACGATACACTCGGAGTTCCATGCCGAGTCCACTTCTTTCTTCTCGCAGCTTCCTCGATTGGGCAAGTACCTCTAAGCGGCGACGACGTGCGGCATCGCAATGTGATCGAGTAGCAATCTTCCGACTTTTCACCGTCGTGTTGCTTGATGGCGCCATATAGGAAATCTTGAGCTCCTCATCATTAACACGAAATGTGAGATTACCTTCCGCACATCAATCAAAGCACAACCAGCTGCTAGAAAAGGTCTCGCCAGATTAGTGGTTGTTGTTTCAATTCGGAATATCTAAAATCACAAAACCGACAGAAAAACAAAGTCCCGATTTTACCAACACATCTTCGATGATACCTTTAGATATGTGATGAACCGTCGGCCATCATCGCGAGATCTTCGTCGGCTTCATCTTTCCTAGGTGTAACCGGTTGAATACGCTCAAAGGCATCAGATTGATGCTCGCTCCCAAGTCACACAACACATTTGGAAAAGTATGCTCGGCGATCTCGCATTCTAACGTAAAACCGCCGGGATCCTTCGCTTTGAGGAGCTTCCTCCGCGCAGGCGACACCGCATTCTTCTGATAGGTAATTTTTCAAATTTCCCCAATTTCTTCTTGCTTGCAAGCTGCCTTTAAAAATTTCATGTATCCCAAGATAGTTTCAGCGCTTCAAAGAGAGGCAAATTGATCTCAATTTTTGAAAATCTCTTTGAACGAGCAAACTCCTCGTCATATTTCGACTTGACTAGTCGACTTAAATGGGACCGGAGGAGTGTAGGTGCGAGAATTAGATTCTGAGGCTCTTCATGGTTGACCTCGCGACCACCGGCGTGTCGCGAGGCGTCTGTTGGGCTGAATCCTTCTTCGCGGCGAAGCTTGCGGGCGCGAGTTCGCGTTGATTTCTCGGCGGATGCTCGCCTGATTGCTCGCGGATAGGCTCGTGGGCGCATGCTCGGTCGCGAGCTTCTGTGGGGAATACTCTGGACTCCTCGCGATCGGGCTCGTGGTCGCGAGCTCGGTCGCGAGTTTCTGCTCCAGTTTACTTTCAGCCTCTTCTTCTTCGGTAGGGCTCGGGTAAGCTTGTCCACTCCTCATCTGGATGGCGAAACATTGATTTTTCAGGTTCACCTCCGTATTACTCGGAAATTGGCCCGTCTTTTGTAGTGCATTCAACTGTACGGCTACTTGACCAATCTGATTTTCCAACATCTTTACGTGTTTACCCATAACCGTCACAGTCGACTCCAAATGAGTTATTTTCTGCCCAGTACTGCTTTTAAATGCACTCTGTTGAGTCGCCATCTGTTGCACCATATCTTCTAAACTTGGCTTCTTCGGCTCTTGGATCATACCATTCTGTACCGTGAAGCCTGCTGGAGGTTGCTGAAAATTATTCGGGTTTGCATACGACAGGTTCGGATGATTTCTATTGTTTGGAGTGTATGCCGGATTCTCCCCCTGACGGTTTCTTTGATTTATAAAATGTACGTCCTCCGTCTCAATCTGGCTCTTCAACAGAGTGAATTGCTTCATCAGCTCGTCGTATCTCGAATCAGCCTCGACGGTCCGCCGCTTAACCATCGTGTTCTCTCCGCCGGCCATTGATAGCTGTTGGTAGCCATCTTCTCTAAAATACGGCTCGCCTCGCTTACTCGTCGATTCAATAAACAGCCCCTGCCGACGCATCCACAATGCTTCGTCCCGAAATGTCACCCACCGTAGAATCTGCGTGATTTGTTGCTCCTTGAGAATCCATGCTTTGTGACATCGCCTCAATAGACCTCTGATCTCTCCCATGCCTCGAATATTGATTCGTCGTGGTTTTGGTAAAATGGGAGATTTCGGCGATGATCTTCAAGCTTCGCCGGAAAATATTTCGAGAGAAACTTCTGCAAAGTTTCAAATGTCAATGCCAGCTCGGTCCAAACTTTGAACCAATCTTTCGCATGGTCACAAGAATGAGAAACCGAACATCTTGATCTGGATCGTGTCTTGTGGCACCCCATTCTGCTTGATGGTGTCACAAATATCGAAAAAGGTCTCGAGATGCGATTCGAGTCTTCATGACTCCTCCCCAAACCGCTCTCCTCGACCATACCGATCGGGGCGGCTTGACCAAAATTGTTTGCATCCACGCAGGGCCCCATCCCTCCTTGAACTGTTCCGTGGGAGGTCGGTACATAAAATTCAGCGGTCGCGTCTGCGGGGTAGGGACAAGGAGTCCCATATTCGCCATCCGGCGTGCATCTCAACAAATCACCAACATGCGTGCGGCTTGCTCGGGAGGAATGCCCCCGTTCTGTGGATTAGCTGCCATTGCAGCCCGTCTCTTCTCTCGTCCTCTTCTCCTTTGAGAGCTTTCGATCTCGGGATCTAATAATATTTCAGGAGGTCCCTGAGATCTTGTACGCATAAACTATCTGAGAAAAGAGAGAATTCAGCTCTGGTAACAATAAATAAATAATATAATATATAACTTGAATTAATAATTCCAAATCGTCAAATTATTCCTATGTAATCTTAACAATCCCCGACAACGGCGCCAAAATTTGATAGCTCACTTTTCTAACACGAAAACGCGCAAGTATAAGGTAAGTCGAGTATCGTATCCACAGGGATTGTATCACGAAAACATAGAAGCTAGCTCAACGATAATTCATCATTATTCGAAGCACGTAAATTGGGTGAGAGGTTCAAGGCTTGAAATTTAATCCAAAGCAAAGGTAACCATGCGTAAAATAAAATAAAGCACTAAAATCACGTATGATAAAATGATAAGAAAGACTAACCCTAGGGATGCATAAATCCTACCCACAATGTATGTTTATCCTGCTTCCTATTAGCCAATTTTAATCCGCATAAGATGGAAGATCACATATATAACCGACAAATTACATTATTACAATTGCGGTCAGAGATTACTAGTTTTCCTATTCTTACGCCTCTAGGTGAAAACAAGCAACCCAAACAGATCACAAAGAATATGCTTCCTACGAATATCCTATCTCGCCTCGACTCATGGTTTATTCGTATCATGCATTCAAGATCGATCGACAATTAATACGATTCGCTATTAATCGGCAACTAGATATGCATCAAGATTGATCGAAATTAATACATATAAATAAGCACCAAGAATCATGAATCAATGCCGAAGGTAAATAGCGATAACGGGAATCACAACATATAGGATCGAATCATGCAAACCCAGATTAGAACGGAAAATTACCTGACATAATTAACGGAGTAAAATACTAATAAAACATAAAGATGGAAATTAAATTCATAAAACCGGATAAAAGCGTTGGATGAACAATGGTTGGTCTTGAATTCAATCTCAGCTAAAAACGGAAAACAACGAAAACGATTGACAAAACGTTCGATCGATAACAAAGCGATAAACTAAACTAGAACAATGGAAAACTAATGCTAGAATGTAAACTAAAGCTCAACAAAGAATGAAAACGAGGAAAACTCAAATAAACTGCTCGGGCGGTTCGGTCCTGTGAGGCGCAAGGGAGGCTTGCCTATTTATAGATAAGGTGGAAACCCTAATTTGCGTGCTCGCCGCCACGCCTCCCGACCGCTTCCTTGCGGTCGCTAGCTCGATCGCGAGGCATCTCCCAGCGCTCTTCTTCGCCGTCGCCTCTTAGCGCTCATGAGGTTTCCTCGTGGCACGGCTAGCGGTCGCTAGCCATGGCCATGAGAAATAGCAGACAGATGACTTCTCGGCGCTGGGGCTTGCTCACGTGCACGAGGTCGCGGTCGCGTCTGATCTTTGCGCTCGCTGGCTTGCCTAGTGGCCAGCCTAGCGACCGCTAGGCTGGTCGCTAGAAACGGGCAGATTGCATTTTGGCTTGTGCTTCGTTCCTTGCTTCGATTATCAACATATAAATCTACAAAACGTCAAAGGAGCACCCAAGAGCAGTATCTTCTAACATTAAGAATCGATCGTGGCGCACATTAAATGATCTAAACTCATCTTTAAATATCAACAATAAACATGTAAAATGCGTTTATCATTATCTCGGATGATTCATGAATCTGTAAGTCTTGTGCAGATTGTGCACCTTGAGTATGTAAATTCTTTTGTGTTGATTCTGTTCTGAGAATTTGAGTCTATAGAGTCAGTTGTTTAACTTTATCTTGAGAATATGAGTTTATAAAATCAGTTGTTTGATTCTGAATAAGAAAATGAGTAAAGAGTCAGTTGTTTTTAAGAGAAGCTCGGCATTCGATTCCATCATCTCTAGCTCACTAGGTAAAAGTTTATGCTTAAGACTATGATTATCTCAGATGATATTTGAGTATACCCCTTATTGAATGAATTGTTATATGAGAATGTATGCTTGCTATAAGCTATTGCTCTATGAGCTAAAGTTGAAAAGAAGTTTTAGGAAGAGATGGCGGAACAATATGAATTTGTTTTCCGTAAGAGTTCGAGTATTATTTTTATCTGCGATGACGAGGATCGTCCAGACAGTTCTAAAAAGTACGACTTGTTTGTCGTCGTCCTATTGTTGTTATCTCGTTGTCGTCATTACGTTTGTCATCGTTTCGTTTATATTCTTCAGCAAAGATCAAAGAGAATTTCTATCTATATGCATCAAAGTAGTAGCTTACCTTGACTAAATTTTTTGCTTGACCCATTGTTCGTGGAAGAGACGTTTGAGCAAGGCGTATCAAGATTTGATGGAAAATTCCAATTGATTCCTTTATTGTCTAAAGTGGCAAGATTGGGTTGTTGCTGTTGCCATTGATTATATTGAAACTGGTTTTGTTGCTTTCGAGCAAGCTGATTTTTCCAGATTCCAGTTACCATCAAATTTCAATATTATGAACACTCGAGCCCCTCCTTTTGATTCATCTATCCCTATTGCTAAATCTATCTCAGTTTTTCATCAGCTTCAGTTGATTGATAATTTTCCTTCTCCACTTGATGATGATGAAGGTGAAAACCTTAAAGCCATAGATGTTGATTCTTTTATTCCTGAGCATGATGCTAGTACCTCTACTCAAGAAATAGAGTCTTCATTATCAAATGCTCAGTTGGTTATGCCTAAATCTAATGTAGATCTTATACAATTTGATTATTCTTAAATCGATATGGAAATGCTTCTTATTGACCCGGATTAATGCAATCAGCTTTTCGCATCTCTTGAGATTTCTATATTGATTCAGTTATTCTATTCTCTTATGCTTCCCAGACTTCTCTTTTGGAGATTTGAGAAAAGAGTCAAGCTAGTTTATCGAGATCCCAAGTGTCTCAAGATTTTTGTAAATGAACTTGAGTTGTACCGCTTATTGGCACAAAGACAACCACAACCCTAGATATCGCCAATTATCTTCGAAAACAACCTTCGTGGAAAGAGTGGAAGTTGATAGTTGTAGATCATATCGATGTATCTTGCCAGAGATATTAAAGCATCTATATACCTGAAAACCCCAGATGGCAAAGTTTTTCCTTGCTTTTGCAAAAGTCCTCAAAGAGGCAATTTTTCTTTTGATACATATAATCATTCACTACCCAACTGTTTTATTTCACATCATAACCATGTGATAAACAATTTTGAAGATCTCTGCGATTTGAGCCTGTTTGTTGATTGAAAACCTTTTTCCTGCTTTTGATAAGCAATGTGCTGCATTTTGGTAATCATTTGCAATGCAATATGTCACCCAGAGAATAAATCCTCATTCTGAAGAGGAAGAATAAGAAAGTGCAATTCTTTCAAAATTTCTTGTACTTTTTCTTCTTAAACAAATTGTAGAATTGCGTAATTTTTCTATTTCAAATATTTCATCTTTTAATAAAGTTGATAACCCAGTAGATGTTAAAGAATGAATTTGTTTCATTGAGCGAAGTTTTCAAGTTTTGGAGAACTCGATCAAGAATATTGTTTAGTATGAATTTGTGCTGATTCTTGGTGTTGTTTTACATGACATTTTCAGTGGTTTGTCCTATTTATGCCGTTGGTTTGATTAATATTTATCGATTCGAACTTACTTCATTTGTTTTGATGTTTTCTAGAAAAAACAACATTTAAATGGGATGAATTGGATCTTCCAAGGATCAAGTTTATTGAAGAGCATTGCGATAGGAGTTCATAGGCGAAAACGGTTTGCAGTTCGGAGATCGGACGCGAGAGAACGGAGCGAAACGTCGAAGTCGCGCACGTGCACCCAGCTCGCCGAGCGAGTCCGGCGCCGCACTCCTCGTGTAATATCCCGTAATTTTAATACTGAATTACGATAATAAATTTCGTAATTAGTATTATTAATTCAATAATTAAAATCCTAATTAGTCAACTCTTGACATTGACTAAGCATAATTTAATAATTTCTGTGTGGTATTCACTGACGCTTAGTGAATTAAGGAATATAGTTTCTAATATTCCTTTGAACGTATTGTTCTAACGTCGGTTAAATTCGACAGTTACGTCTTACAGTATTTTAAGCATTTAAGCTTAGAATTCAAAATTTCCTATTATTATGGGAATAAATAAAGTTGTTACAACTTTATGCTGAATATTTTAGAGATGATTCGCTTATCAAACTAATTAAGACGATTAAACGCCGACGCTTTGAGATAAGTTGAAACTTAGTCAAATGATCATGGAATTGTATAATTCAAATTCCTATGATTATTTTATGATAAAAGAACATTATTTTTATATAATGTAGCATTAAAATAATGCTGGAGGAATTAAAGAATGATTGTTGAACAATTGTTTCCTATTTTCAAATTAAGCTCGAAAATTGTGGTTTATGACATGGGATGATTTTAATAATTTTTCCTATAATTTAATTTATTATCTAGGACATATATTATGTCATATATCTATGAATTACAAGAAAATAAAATATTGTGGCATTTTAGTTGTAATGGACTAAAATTCCAATCACTAAGGCATAAATAAATTAAATCCTTATCTTTTGATAATGCTATGCATTAATTATTATAGTGAGACATAATTAATGTATAAGATAAGGTTTATCATGATTTATACAAGTGGAGGCCACTTGTACATAAAGTGTCGAAAATTGGTAGTTTTATGTGATAAAATTCACAAATATCATACTACAATTAATGAATGATTATGAGTAGGATCTTATCATGTATGAGTTGTAAAGTAGAGTTAGTTATCAATTAGAACAAGTAACTATAGCCTAATTAATGAAATAGCCGAAAATGTTGAAAATAAAGTGTGAACAAATGTGAACTTAATTAAAAGTCATAGTTGAGATTTTTGACTTTTCAAATATAATCTTATCTTATTATATTAATAAAGTATATAATATAGAAAAATAAAGAAATTATTCCTAAAAATCTAAGGATGGCCGAGACCCACGCATATATATATATAAATTGGTAAAATTATGATTTATGTGATAATTGGTAATATATATAATAATTATAGGATAAGGATGATTTATTAATATATAATAAGATAAGAGAAAAAAAAAATTACCTTAATCTATTGCATATGGCCGAGAATGATACACATATAGTGTAATATTGTGATTTAATTATTTTGTGATCTACAAGATCTAATGCATTAATTAAAAGATATGCTGACATAATTAAAGTGATTAAGAGATAAGATAAGGTTTTGTCTAGTTGTGCAAATGGGTTTCGAAATTATGCAAGAAATAACAAGTGGGGTATAACATATTTTTCTATGTAATAATTAGTATACAAGTTGCCTAGGTCTATATATATATGACCTTAAGCTCTTCAAGCTCTCATTTGAGACCCCTAAGCACCGAAATTATTGAGAGAAAAAGTAGGAGAGTTCATCTTGTTCAATCGAAACCATAGATCAAATAAACCTTCGCCGATAAAATCAACGCCGATTAAAAGGTTAGATTTCTTACGAGCTTCGTATACATGCTAGAATTTTTGATTTTCGTCCGTTATAATTTATGTTATAAGCTTAGTTCTTATATGATATTTTCGAAAATTATAAACCATGTGCTACGATGTTTAGAAATCATGTTTATATGATATTATTAAGCATGTACTATGATTATATTACAAAGATTAGCATAATATTAAAAGTTACATGTTGACCGAAAATGTGTAGGCATGGTATGTTGATGATTATGATTTTTAATTGTTGATTTGAACATGAAATAATGATCTAGAGCATTAAATAAGCTTGTATGATTTTATGTAGGATTTTTGGAAGACTTTAATACCTAAGTTCATGAATTTCGAAAATTATATTATATGATATGATATTGAGATATGAACCATATTTAAGTGTTATCATATCATATTGATGATGTAGATTCATAATATATGGTTGTGTGAATTTATCAAATTTATAAAATTATTCGACCTAAGTCAAAAATTTGAATATGACTTAGGAAAATTAAATTCAATAGTTCATAATAAATAACAATCATGTTATAATAAGGATAATTAAGGGTGATAAAATATTATGTGAATTTATCGAATTTTTGAAAAATGTTTAGTTAGTTAATTAAGATAACCAAAATCATACCTTATGTGTATCAATGTTATAAATTTATTTTATCAAGTATAATTACATAATATGATCTAAAATAATGTTTTAGACATAGTATGATTTTATAGGAATTTTGGAACAAGAATTGTTCATTAAAATCGAAAATTACATAAGAAATCAAAAAGTCAAAATGTCGACTTGAGTTGACTAAAGTCAAAATTGTTGACTAAAGGTTGACTTGGTCAAAATTGTTGACCAAAAACGTTGACCAAGGTCAAAGGGCACGGAATTCGATAATACGTGATCTATGTGACGTAGTACGTTTAGTAACAATGTAACTTACGTTACGTAAGTACATTAAAACATACATTATGTGCTAAAAAGATAGAATATCTCTTATATGTTAAGAAAATTTATAAACGACATCAATTGATTAGGAAACGTCAAAATAAGTCCAACGTTAACCTTATTTGATGCATAGAACGTTATAGACAATGTTCGTCGTTATCGAACGTGACCAATGTACTAAAGTAGTTCTTACGTTAAGGTGAGACATGGATTGAACGTTGACGTAGAAAGGGGATTATAGAAAGGAAATCAGTCTTGAAAGGAAGATCATACCAGGTGGGCTTTACTCGAAAACCCTTTTGTTTACGACGCTTTCTTCGAAAAGTATTTATTTACAAGCTTTCGGTTGAAAATGATTATGAACTGTTATTCAATTATATGCCCAAAGTGTTTATGTTTTTGTGTATGGATCCTATCATGTTGTCGGGCGCCAACTATGAAAGTATATGAGCCGTTGGTTCGCTGAACCGACTTGATCGTTAGGTAGCTCCCGATCGATGAGAAAATCGATATCGGATCCTAGTCGATGCGAAATTCTGCTAGGGTTAACGTGTACACCGCAGTGTGTTGTGAGCCGTTAGTAACATCAACGGCGGTCATGGATCCTAGTCGATGCGTAATCCCGACTATGTGATTGTGAGCCGTAAGCAACATCTTCGGCCGGTCACGGCGTCGGTAGAAGGAGGCCTACTTCTACGGCGTGAGATCAGTTATGAACAGTTATGTGAATGATACGGATCATACAAAGAGAAAATGCTCGGCCGAGCGATGTTTTGAGAAATGAGAAAATGTTTTAGTAAGCACAAGACATTTTCAATTAAAACCCTTGTGTCTTACTTATGGGGCAGTGTAATTTAAAGAAAATGTTTTGGCAATGAGTCCACTGGGTGCATTATTTGTACTCACCGCATGTTTGTTTTAAATGTGCGTGTTGAAATGATGGATGGGATGGAGCAAAGTTGAGCATTCAAGTCTTTTGTCGTTGATGGTTAAACCTTGATACGCATCGTCATATGTGTATTCCACATGTTTTCCGCCAAAGTACCTTAAGTCATGTTTTGAGTTTGTACCTCATTCCTTCGAGGTAGTTGAACCCTTTTGATAAAGGTCCGAATGATTGATTTCCATATGTAAGTTATGTTTGTCATGTTAAATGAAATAAAGTCTTGAAAGTTTACTCATTATATGCCTCCCAATCCTATAGTTAGTTACCTTCATGTTTGTTATTGCCGTCATTAGTAACAATCCTGTTAATCCGCACTTTGGGTCAAGCGGCTGTTACACCTCGCCGCCCATGCCGAGCTCACCTCGCACACCGAGCTCGGCAGTTCGTCCGCCCAGCCTCGTGCTGGTAGCGTCCGTGCCCCAGCGCCCATAAGCCTCCGTCCGTGGCTGGTGTCAGCCTCCCTTCGCAAGGCCATCGCCAGTGCCTTCTCTAGCGCCCTCGCGCGTGCCTTAGCTCAAAGAAGCCTCCGTCCGGCGCTGATTCCAAATGGCCTGGACGTGTCTCCGAAGTCATGCGTCCGACTGGGTCTCTTGGTCGTTCTATACTGAAACTCCTCGCGTTCGCTGCGCTCCATCCGGCTGGGCGGGAAATTTCTTCTGATATAATTATCAAACACACGCTGAAAAACCTAGTTCTGAATTATATTTTCATTCGCCGGTTTTATTTGAGAGCTCCCTACTACGCGAATTGTTCATTTTATTTTCTAAGTAATTTCTTTTACATTGATTGATTCAAGAGCTTTGATTGAAGAGATTCATCAACGACTATTGCAATTGTAAGAATTGTTATTCTCTTTTCTCCCGTGAATTATTGGATAATGATTTCTATTGATTACAATTGTTCGATCCGTGAGATGAGCATGATCTAATCTTCTTCTAGTGGTTGGGTGATTCAAATTGATTGATATTTTATTTGTTTTGATTGAGTATGCCAACAGAATCCTGTGGTTTCTCGTTAAGTGATTGATCACCATTTAATTGTTTATGTTTCGTGTATTATTGTAATACCCCATCTTTTAAGCTTCGCTTTGCATGGCACGCTTTTTGAGAAAAGGTCAAAGGTTGACTTTTGTTTCGGTGATGCGACCGTCACGAAACCTCAGCGTTATGAAGAGTGTCTTATGACGAATTCATAGACACTAAGTATGCGGTGTTTTCGACCACCCATGAAGGTTTGGCACTCAGGAAGTTATCGAAAACCGAACTTTTCATCGGTCTTTAAAAGCATATCTTGTTTATAGTCATTGTGTCCGGTATTTTATTTCGTGTCCATGGGTACCAAGTTTGCTAAATTTGGAGTCCGTTTGCAAAAGTTGCGTCGCTATTGCTTTTCGAAAAGGTCATTGCATGCAAGCTGTGACCCGCTTCCTATAAATAGGAGGCTAGGGCCTTCATTTTCAACGCTCATTTCCTTCGCCTCTCGTGTTTACTGAAGAGCCGAGCAGCCTGTACTGCTGAGTTACTGAGGAGTGGGGATCGGCGGGAGGCTCGGCGGCGGCGCCATTCTACGCCGCCGAGCCACCACCGCCGATCAACCACCCCCGCAACCCGTTTTCGGTTTTGTCCTTTTCTTGTTTTGATTCCGCCTTTTAGTAGATCGTATAGCATAGAACTTGGGATTCTAAAGGGACGAGGTGGGAAAACGGCCGGAGGCCGGCCTATTTGGCCAAACCGCCGCCGCCGTTAAGGCCGCCACCGCCGTGAGCTTTGGCCGCCGGTTTGGTGGCCGACGAGCCACCTTTTGGCTACGGGTCCTTTAGGTTTTGAGTTCCGGGCTATGCATTCTACTAAAGTACCGATTCCGTTTTTCTGTTTTTCGCGTTTACGCATGTCGGGATGTTTTCCGTTGCTTGAGTTTTCTAAAGGAAGACATGCCCGGTTATCCATTTTCAACGCCGTTTGTCATTCCATGTTCGTCGTTATGCATATTGCTTATGTTTCCATTTTCATGCATCGATTTTGGATGGTTTATCCTAGATCTGAGGATAGGCATCGATTTTTGAAGCTTCTTCGCTGCTAAGATTTGAGTCAACTTGCATGCATGCATATTTTGAAGGTACCCTATTATAGATCTTGATGCCTCGAATATATTTCCTTCTCGACGAGTTGATTTGAAAACCGGAGAGTGCCAATGTGGGTTCGAGAAAGTCGAAACCCTAGTTTTGCTTGATCGTCGTTTGATCACGTTGTTGCTTTGCTTTGTGGGATGTAACCCCAAAAGTTGTTCCGCCTTGTTATCGGTACCTACCAAAGGCGATCGGTGAAGTCATCGGATCCGTAGATATCTCTCGGTTGACGTTTTTCGCTCAGGTTGGGTTATATATGCTTATTTTGAGTTATTTACTCGATATTTCAAAATAAAACATGTACCAGAAAATGTTTTGTGAAATTATTATCGTTCTCCGATCCAAGATATGGTTCTATCATGGTTGTGCACGGATCTCTATTCGTGGGTTGATCACCATCTTGAGTATTGATCATAGGGGATAGACCCCAACACGTGGTTATGGTTACGAAGGATAGACCCCTAAGTCCACACGGAAAAGGTAATGAGGTGGTTATGGTTACGATGGGGATTTGACCGTTCACACCGAAGTTAGCCGGCCGGATACGCTCGAGGCGTAACGATTGGATATGTTCCGGCCGAATGAATGTCGTGTGATGGGCTGGCGATATACGTTCGAGCCGTGGTTCATGGTTCTATGATGGGAGTAACAAAGAATAACGGATCGTATCGAAAATGAAAAATCTATTTTGCTTACTTAGAAGTGGATTTACGCTTTAAAACCTTCTAAGGTAAGTGCTCTAAACACGACCTCATGATTCTTTCGATTTATGATAAAACCCCGTGAGTGCGCTAGTACTCACCCCAAACTCTTTTTCAAATCTTTTCACGGATGGAGGAGGGTCGGACGAGCGACGCCGAGGGTGGGCTGCGGTTCTTCATGCTATGCTTCCGCGATGTTGTGTTATATACGCATCGATAATTATGTACTCTTGTCCCTTATTGCCATCCGATTGGGAACAAGATTTATTATGTTATTCTCACGCGAGTCTCGATACGAGCATGCTATGTGGTTGACCGTCTAGTTGACGAGGATGTAATGCTATTTTGCTTCTTGCATTACTTATAATAAACCAAGATCATGTTTTTCCGAGGTTATGATATCGATATTATTCTGCTGGTGGATTGTTTGTGCACCCTCCCTTCGTGATATGTCCTAGTTATAGAGGAGATCTTTGCCCGCTTTCATGGTCACATCTTCTTATCATGTATGTTATATGTATCCTTCTTCCCCTTCTTAACCCCACCCCTAATCACACCCCGCATCCGTGCCTTCCCTGAATTGGGGCGTGACGACTTAGTATCGAGCGGTTTTCCGGCATTGGGTATCTAGTTATCGATACCGACTTGGTATCGAGCAATGTTCTTGGCCTTGACATCTATCTTTGTTATCTGATACCAGCTTGGTATCGAGCGCTTTTCCGCTTTGGGTATGTGTCTATGTTATTTGATATCAAAGCAGTTTGTTTGCTTTATATCATGTGCGTTCTTGAAATTGAGTGTTTAGAACTTGTTCTTCTAAACTGCTTATCAGTCTGACTACCCTCACTCACCGTCATCCGCCTCCTTTAAAAGGGACGAGGTATGTGTTTATTTGCTGATGTTTTATGTGGCTATGTGATGCTTGATATGATCTTGGTTTCATGTGTTTTGGCACGGTAAGAGTTTACGTGATGTAAACGTGATGTGGATGGTATGGTTGGATGGTGATGTGGATGTGGAAGTGATTGTTGATGGAACAAAAGGGCCTGTGGGTGTGATATGAAAATCGCTTATATGATATGATGTGATTAATGTGATCACGTATGGTTGATGTAAGTCTATGTGTTTACATAGCAATATGTATTGTTGATTGAAAATCTTGTTTATTTTGATAAACGAGTGCTTGTAAGTGAATCTCATGTTGCTTACGTGATTATATTGATATTGATATGGATATGTGTTGAAATGAACATGTGTATGAGACATGAATACCCAGATGACTGGGATGGTAAAGGAAACGTGAATATTTGTTGTTGTTTTATGGTGAACTAACATGTAGGTTTATGGATATTCAGTGGCCCAGACAACGTTGGTTAAGATCTCACAGAATGGATGAGCATATCCGTAAATTCAGGGGAATGTACAAGGATTATTCATGAGCCATTGGGAGTATTTCTGGGAAGATTTGTTGGGTTATGGAGAAAGGTTCGAGATAGTGGGAAAGTGTCAGAATACGAGGCCTACTATCGGATGACCGAAAGGCTACCGACAGGTTGGCAACCATGGGCGAGAAAGCAAGGACATGTGTTGTTCAGACGGGATCCTATCACGAGGCACCTTACCTTGACTTTCTTGAGTTCGCCGCCGAGTATGGAGACGGTGGATGCACCACCGAGGTATACCATCCGAGGAGGATGTGGTTGCGAGACACCCTCGAGGACCCATCCGGATCGATGATAGGGATGATGTTCCCAAGAGCCATTGGGAGAACAACCATCAATCGAGCGATCGCCAGGCAACAGATACACCAACACTACACCACCATCGACGATCCTTACCTTCCGGAGGACCCGAATGACTTTGAGGCGTGAACTTCCGTGACGAGGGTATTGTCCGTCCGACGATGGCGTGGAAGAAGCCGGTGATCGTGATCTTCATGCCACCAACTGCGCGATCGGCATCCGGGAAAGACGACTACGAGGAAGAAGGAGGACCCGATGAGAACGAGGAGGATAGTGAGGATTCGGAGGACCCGTGATCCGAGATAGCCGGCGACTCACGATGAGATCGGGCACATTGAGG